>QNGE01005288.1:0-44437 GCA_008508345.1 Paragonimus westermani | reverse complement strand
TGGTACCCACCTATCTTCCCTCATCTTCCCAAAAATTTCTACGTATTTTTCCGAAGCCATCCATATCAACTAATGGCGAAATTCTTCGACTATTCATTTTCTCCATCCTGAAAAATCCTTTTTCTGGCATGACCTTGAACATAAGACCTACGTTAGCCTTGTGAAGCAACAATTTATGTAACAACTTAACATTTTTTGTTGAATATTGAAAATCTTGAGAACTTTTGTTTCGGAAGCAAGTGAGCCAACTGCCTCTTCATAAACTAAAGTGTTCCTTCATTAGTCTGTCCGTTTCATTACTCCATTTCCATAATTGGTGTCTTGTATAATTAACAATTATGTGTACGTTATGTAGTTCACGTTGAAATGTGTGTACTGATCACGCATATCCGAGCGTGTTTCTCACAAATGGGTTGAGAAATATACCATTATTATTATTATTATACTACTCTGGGTAGCTTTGCTTGCAAAGGATACATTATTAAAAGAAAGAATTTTTATTGAAGTTAGTGCACTTTGGGGACAATAAGTTAACTCACAAATAAAACTTTCGCCGAACAATATGAAAGAGGACGCTACAATAAATCGCACAAACATGAGCTAAATGCTCGAGTCATCGAGGCGACGAACATGAAAGATTAAATCAAAATCACTGGAATAAATGCGATTGGAATTAAGATTTCCAGTAAACAAGGGTCATCCATGATCTCCGTTTGATTGTCACCACCTCTCTCCACTAATATCACCGTATGCCCTACCTCGGCCGAGGACTGCATCGCCTAAGATGCTCAATATCTCAGTGAAATGATCCACACAAAGAGAGATGTCTTTGCCGTGAGCAAGGCCTATTTGATCGAGATTGCAGTGCCTTTGCCTTACCGTCATTTATAGCAGATTTATTTATTTATAGCAGATCTAACCGGATAACAAACGGTAATTTGTCGTAAACGCCAAAAAATGAAGTGATACAGACTGAGTGTAGAACGCATGTTCAGGTCAACCTCAAGGGAATCGTTTGTATGGGTTGATTAAAATAAAAGAATCAATTTCTATAGCCAATGCTATGCGTGAGTAGCTTTTCATATAACCGAAAAGAGTTTGAGGCCCACCAGCCCATGTTTAAACTCATAAGGCTTTGTTGAAATCGCTTCTTTCCCAGAATTGATGACAAATATTTACATCGGGACTACGTAATTCTGCCCATAAAATGCCACGCTATCTTCGTCAATATGTCGGTGATCGAAATGTTAGTTCGTTCCTTTTTGCAATATCGCCGTTCAAGTACCAAATGATCTTTGAAAGCACTTTTGTGCTGCTTCTCGTTTGCACAATTCAAGTTGAATATCGTGTTTATTGCTAAAAATAGACCGGAATTGCATTCATATTCAGTGGTAGCGGATATGTTCAAACGTAACCACCAGAACCAGTGAGTAGGCAATGGGCAATGTTTCTATCTTCATCGTCTTCCTGCAACTCATGTGTCCTAATGAATAGAATTATGTAAAACTCTTTTGTCACTCATCAGTTCGGCAGTTTTCAGCCCAGCAGTCAAAGTAGAATGCACTACAACAATTTGTCTGCTACGTGTTGAACTAGCGAGATATGCAGACTGATCCCCTTTGAAATAATTATCTGTATAAGGCAGCCTGGATATGGTGACAAATGAACGGTCATAATTTTTTAGTCGGGCTGGGGAAAATCGCTTGAGAGTATGTTCCTTTGAAGGTGAGGAAACTTGCGCGAAGAGGATGATACAAAAACACCAAAAATTTTTGTCTACTATAAATCACTTGCCAACTCTTAGTATCCGAAGCCAGCTAGTATATTGAGTCAAGAGCAGGGCAGTCAATGGCTCGAAATTGATCAGGCAACAGGTTTATCGGAATGTCGTGTGAACTGCGAGATTGATTTAACGTCCTCAGCTACAAACCTGCGTTGTGATCACACACCCTTCCTTGTTATCTATTAGGTATGTGCATTAATTTGTGTATGAAATACGTTCGTTTACATACCTAAGTGCTGTAGTGTGGTGAACGCCATAGTACGCAGGACGGCTGACGTAAATATGTGTGCACTTTTTGTCGAATGGAATGGATGTAACCAGTGAAGTTGAATAAACTACCAAAATGCTGTGTTCCACAGCTCAAATAGAGGAAACCTCTATGGATCGCGTTGAATATCTGACTCAGGCACTTCTGTCGTACGGTTTGAAGAAAATGGATTAAGAGACTGCGTTCAAAATTGAATAGCCCTAGAAAAGTAAAATGGTTTCATTTCAAAAAACCTCGGTAAGGTTTGGGGAAACGATTTTATCTTTCAGAACGACGAACTAGGCCTTCGTTTGCCCTGGGGCGAGTCTTGCAAAAGTTTGAAGAAATTTCGTAGAATGAAAATTAAAAGTGGGAGCTGTAAAAACGAATAACAGAGGAGGAAACAGTAAGACATTACGGTCTTTAGTCTTATTTCCGCGATGGTCAATTCATAAAACTCGATGATGTGTCGTGACTCACCACCCACGCTTGCCGCCTGTTCCACGTCTGGGTGACTCAGCGTCATGATTTTCATCATGGATGTGTTAGAGGACCTCATTTTTTCCGTCCAAAACCGCCTCCTTCCTCAAGAAGACGATCCTATCCAATCATAATAAACACTCGAGAGGTAACCTTCACTATTTTTTTACCTGTGCTCATTGGTGGCTTGGTGACCTTAACTGCTTTTTTGATGTCTGTCCCTCGGCTTTCTGGTTCGAGAATGTTGGTAGGTCACTATTTACCCTATAAATACCATGCAATTTTCTGTTTGTCGTACACGTTATCGAAGCAGAACAAAGTTGTCTTTCGCACCCGTCTTTCGGTCTGTCCTGGATACAATTAACGAGGACCTCCGTGCGATTTTTGGGACAAAGATCTGCCTTGTTAATCATATCATGGAGGAGAATCCGATTTGCTATCACTCATCATACTATACCGTGCACGAACCAGCGTACTGAGTGAAGGGTTAACAACATTTGGCGACAGAAGAACTCACAATATCACTAACGTTCAAACAGATGCAAACTCTCCTTCAACAGTTACAGAACCAACCTGGACAGGCGCAATCAAAAATAACTGAAACACTGATGCAAAAGCTGAGTTTCCAACAGCCAGCAGTAGGATTGGACGAATCTTTCAAACCTGCAGCAAAATCTAATCAGCTCAGTCAGTGAGTTTTACTCTGATCCTGTAATTGGCGCTATTTTCGAGTCATCGTTTGAAAAGTATGAGGATGTTTTCAAGGTGGAACTGTCAGAAGCTGACTATGTTCGGAAAGTGCGGCTGTTTCTCCGTAAACTGGGTACCTCGGAACATGAACGGTATACCAACTTTATATTGAGCCTTGACGAAACCACCCAGACGCTATCACAAATGTTTGGCGACCACTCATCCTTGTTTAACATACGCTGCCAGAAGCTCGTGAAGTCAGTGGGTGACGTACGCTTGAACAGTCAGTCGGGAGTGCGAACGGTTCAAGCTTCGCACAATGACTGAAGATCAATTTAGATGACTAATTTTTGCTTGTACACTCCAGTCACCCAATGAAGCAGATAACAGAACACGAATTTCGGCGAAGATAGAACAATGTTCCTGCCAGTATCCTGCAAGATATCACTGCCGAATACTAGCGCCTGGTGAACCTGAAGCATGGCACCGCCAGGATCGAACACAGCAGTCGCTCAAAGGTCCACACGGTGACTTCAAATGTCCCGGTCAAGGTTGTGTCAAAATCAGAACGCGACAACCAAAAGGAACCTCCCACACCGTGTTGGCAATGCCGTAGATGGCATTATGTCGGATATTGTCCATTCAAACAGCACCGATGCACCCACTGCTCCCGATGGGGCCAAAAGGACTACTGTCGTTGTGAGAAGCGTCGGCACCGGCTCAACTCCTGCAAAGATGGTCAGTTTTCCGGGCCGACTTTTACTGTGACTTTGCTCTGCACTTCCTGGCATACCCTGGAATCGCCATTCCATATTTTGCAGTAGCACAGGAGCTTCAACATGACGAGAGCATCATAGTGGCACACATCACTGTGAAGGAAGTCACCTATCTCTTGTAAAGCGGCGATAAAACAGTGGTTTCTGGTTAATAGAACGTTCTGAGGGGTACGAACAGCGTCGAATTCATCTTGCTGGCAAACTCATAAAACTGCTTAACAACCTTGAAAAACCGATTACAACAGCGTGAAGGTCAATGGCTACCCCCCCCACTGTTTGTACACTACCCTATTTCCTCAATGACAGAAAAATGTAGGCCACCGGCGGAAAGATTGTCAGCAAATGGCTACGGTTATCAACTAACATTATCGACATCATTGTAGTGGTCGTAGTGCGTAGCTGAGAATTGTACTATTGTTTCTTAGCCGCATGAATAATTACGTTGTACACAATTCAGATTACATCAAGGTTTCCTTGGCTTACTGGCTGTGTTAGTGCTACAGCGTAGAAGCCAGCTGTGAGTTTGAGCTAAGTACAGTTCCGATCATTATTGTGTATCTCTAATTAATACTGGTGTGAGTCAAGATCGCGGATGACACAAGCGTTGTACATTCAGAAAACTAATACTTGAATTCTGCACTTTATCATTATTACGAAAAGACATTCGTCTATTTAACATACTGATCCCAGACTGTCACGGCTACCACGGAAGTCAATGCTTGGTTTCTTCACGTACCAGGAACCATTTCACCGCATGCTGCACTCCGATGCTTCTTGTATTTTCCCCGCAGCTACCCCAATGTAAAACTTCATGCTCTTGCCCCACTACTGCACACCGACGGTGTGAGTAGCATAGTGCCATTGCGCCTCCCCACTACACTATTATCTCCGTGAAGATTGTTCCAACTGCAGCAGAAGCCGCCCAGGTTCTCTTCGTTCTTCCGATGATTTGCGTAGTGGCTTCAGCGCAGTCAGTACACCTGGTATGCATTCCCTTCTGATCGGAATATCACACCACCCACGAAGCTGGCTTCCGTCGACTCGGTGATGATTCTTCATATTCTTGATCACACACTGGGTCGCGACGTCCCACCACTAGATACAGTCCCTTCCACCTTACTAGGAACCTCGTAGATCCGGATCCTGTTGCACTCAGGTTTCGCCGGTCCTTGTATTCAACCCTCGAACCAAGTTCAAACAAAGCCCTTCTACCCGGCAACCTTGCAGATGGTTGCTTCTTGGAAACTTCCTGTGCGTTTGTCGGTTTTCGATTGGCCGATCTCCGAGCTTCTGATAATTCCCGCGTGCTCATTTGTCGGCCCCCACATAAACAAATTTTCTGGTCGACTGGCAAGCGCGGTACGCGCTCATACATTAGCTCGAATGACCAATTTTTCGTTGTTCCTTCCGGCAAACAGCGGTTGGACAACAGAATCAGTGGTAGCGCACCTTCCTAGCTTCCGCCTTTCACCGCCAACCATCTATTGACCATACGATATTTCTTTTCCGTCAGTCTGTTTGATTGAAGATAATACGGAATTGTGTGGAGTCTCTTGATTCCTGTGAGCTTCGAACAGTTCTGGAACTGTTCAGTTTCGAAGCAGAGGCCCTGATCAGTAAATGTGCTTCGCGGTATTCCGTGATCTGCAAAATTTTGTTCTATCACCACCCTACATGCAGTACTTTTACAGTGATCGGGTATAGCGGCCGCTTCGATCCACCCTGTGAAATGTTCAGTCCTGAGCATGAAGTATTGAATTCCGGAAGTGGTTGCTAGTAAGTGGTCCATCACATTCACTGATCACGATTACCTACCAGTGCAGAATGAGTACATATGTTGCGATATGTCAACATTTCGTTTACTATCATCGGTCTCAATCGTAGAAAATGCAGGTTATGTATATACGAGATATTTAGAGATGAACAGGTAATGGTGCGAAAGCTACTTATAACCAAAAGATAATGACGCCAAGAAAGACACGTATACATAACAAGTAACTAACAGTGTCCCGTTAAGTCCCCAGTTCTTCTTCAGACTTCCGTACATTGCGCTGATCAGCTCATTCAACTTCCTGATGGAGCGGCTGTGGAACCCAATGCGACCCTGAAACCGTCGTAATTCCCTCTTCGATGATGGGACCGCAATAGCCTCGATCACCAGCAGTTTCTATGGCAACGGTTTGACTGCACGTTGATCGACCTTGTGACCGGATAATACTAGGGTAGTATTAGCCAGTTTGGAATTTGGACTACTGATTCGTAGTGAAAAGGCCCTGAAATTTGCACGTCATTCAGCAACCGGTTGTCACAAATTGGTATTGCTCTGGGTGCGTTCGCTTCAGTTTGTCCAAACCGGGTGTGCTGAATGTCATTGAACATGCATTTACACGTCAATTATTGAGATTCAGGTTGTACACTTTTGATACAGCGCGTAATTCTAATACAAGCGTTTGACTGTCGTTTATTCGTTGTGTTCTGTTCAATTCGGATATACCGGCTACTGGTCTCGCGTTAAGTTCTATCTATTCATCACACATCATATTGGCCTCACGGCAGTCTTCAATAACAATGAATTCCATGCTTCTCGAAACTTTGCCTATTCATCCATCCTCTCGTGATATTGAGGAATATTTTGAACGATTTGAACTAGGTGTAGAACCGTATCCAGCCTAAGTGAGGAGACAAAATCAGTCTTCTTCCTCTCAATAGTAGGAAAAGAGGCCTATTGTCTTCTGGAGAATTTATCTTATCCAGCTTCGCTGATGGATCTCACATACGAGCGCATAAAGAAAACTGCTCGGTTATGTCACTCCTGTAAATTTTAAGGTCGCCGAGCGAGCCAAATTCAATATCATGAAGCGCCAACCGAACCAGTCAGTCCGTGACTTTATTCTCCAGATCCAAACTCAGGCAGCACGGTGTGGTTTTGGTGATCAGTTGGAGGTCCAACTTCGTGACCGACTCATCGCCGGTATTATTGCACTAGATCTGCATAGACGACTGCTGCTACTTCCTAAACCTACGTATCAAAATACCAATGTCATCTGTGAGAAGTACGAAGACGTTAATAATACATCATCATCATCATAGACAGCAATACATCAGTGGTTCACACTAATGTTTAACTGCCACAGAAAGAAAAAAGAAGGGGACGAGAAGGGACCTAACTACTGAAAATGACTATGTCCATATTCAAACATTCAACATCAAGGTGCCTACACCGTGCATACAAACAACCTAGCTGCAAGTGACAGCAAGGCGTCATCAGCGAGACAGCTTCCTTACGGTTTCCACTGCCACGCGTCTTCAAATGCACTCACTTCACAGACAACTCGACCAAACAACATTCAGGTCACTGAGCTCGATTAGCCGCCATCTCACCTAGAGTCTCCAACCAACGACTCTGTGAGTCGCAAGTGCCCCAGCCCGGGAGACGAACACGACCCACAGTGGCCAACACCTTCGTGAACGACTTCATTTCCCTACGCCAGGTCATTATCTGTCCACCTCGCACCTTACAGAGCGAACAGTGCTCTGTGTTGAAGACGAATAACTGGCATCCCTAATACGTGACCTAACCATCTAAGCCTGTGCATACGTAGAGACTGGGCGAAAGAACTCGCTCGGCAATCACTACCAAACACTCGCTTTCTAACCTCTTCGTTACTTACACGCTGGTGCCACCCGATATGAGCGATTGAACGCAGACATCGGTGGTCAAATACTTGAACCCGGTTCACGTCTTCTACCCTGAGCGGCCAGGTCTCGCTGCCGTAAAGTAATACGGCCCTAACCGTTGTCTTATATACGCGACCTTTTAGCTTCGGAGAAATACCCCTCAGTCGCCAGAGATGCCTCAAACTAGCGAATACCGCCCTAGCCTTAGAGATACGCGCTTCGATTTCATTCCCTACACCTCCACCGCTGCTGATGCAGCTGCCCAGGTATAATACAGTACATAGTGGGAGTTACAGTGAGACTCCGGTATTGTTTGGATCGATGAAAAAGCGACCTACAGAACACAGCAGTCTGCGGCCATTCAATTCAGCTCCTAAATATGGTCCTCGACCAGTTTCACAAAATTCTTCGCAACAGTCGACACATATCACTGGCAGGTTCGGGAATTGTGCCTCATGTTGCAAGAATCATTCCAGATATATGTGCATTCACCGCAGCTCTATATGTCACAACTGTGGGAAACGAGTTCATTTACAAAGTGTCTGTAAGTCGAACAGAAATTGTCAATTTATAGAAACTGATCAAAATGAATTTGATGTTACATGTAACAAGATGGAGTCATTCACTTTGACAGTTGATTCATCTACTTCAGGGCATTTATTTCAAACGCTTTTCACAGTACGTGGCACGAGGCATGATTTTATTATTGACACTGGCAGTGTAGAATCTATTATACCACAAAGACATCTATCACAGTTCTATCCAAATTACATACTTCGTCCTTGTTCTTCAACCACACGAGGTATAACTGGTCATTCCATTCCTGTCTCGGGTACAGTCCCTATTCCGATCTTTAACGAACAATCCAAGCCACTTGATTGCATTTTTTTTGTTACTCATCACGGCCCATCCATTTTAGGGCTAAAGGTTTCAAAAGTGCTTCATATCTAGGTTTCCTTGCTTGTACCACCGAGTAATTCCACATGCTTGAAAGATCTGATTCACAAGTGCTCGAAGGCCACGGGCGGCATGAAGATACCTCCAGTTAAACTAGAAGTAACTGTTGGTTCGGTTTTTCTGTAACGTTGTATAATTCCTTATGGACTCCGTGAACCGGCAACGAAAGTGACGATAGACCGGTGGCCCAACAAGGCCATGTTTGGAACGTCGTAGGTGCATTTCGTAGTGAGGAGATTCGTAGCGCTTTGCGAGACGCGGGCGGTACGGCACCAGGAGTTGATAAACTGCTAGCGAATGAAGTCCTCAGATGGAGTTTTGGGGCCGTGGCCCAGTTATTCAATTTGATGCTCGTGTTAGAAACGCCGACGTCCCGTCTATCACTGGCGAGGCTGGCTTTTGTTCCTAAAGTCGATGAACCGGCCACACCAGCTGACTACAGGCCAATTGCTGTATCATCCGTGCTGCAGTGGGTGATGCATAAAGTTCTGGCAAAGAGAATGCGTGACATGCTTACGTTCTCCCCGCTACAGGTTGAATTCAAGAAGAAAGATGAATGTCTGGAAGCCTCCACATTGTTGCACACAACATTGCGTACGGTTCATGATGAGGCCAGGCCCATAGCCATGGCCTTCCTAGACATCTCTAAGGCCTTTGACAGCGTGTCATACGACACCATCTTACGTAGTGCCAGAAGGTACGGGCTACCCCCGCCTTTGATACGTTACCTACCCCGCCTCTATCACGACTCTTTGACTAGGTGGGATGATGCCACTATTAACTGTCGGCGGGTGGTGCGACAAGGGGATCCTCTGTCTCCCTCGTTGTTTATAATGGCAATGGATGAAGCTTTGAGTTATGCTAAGCCTCACGTTGGTTGCTCTTTGAATGGCAAGTGCACCGGTGAGTTGGCTTATGCTGGCGAACAGTCAGTCTGAATTGATAGACAATCTAAAAGGCCTAGACGAGGGGTTTAAGCTAACTGGCATGAAGTTGAATAACTCGAAATGCAGAACGCTCACGATTGTGAAAGACAGGAAACGGAAGCATCTAATCCTGTTTCCGTGCGAGTATGGAACTGAGAATGGCAGGATCCCCTGTATGGAGGTTGAGGACACAGTCCGGTATCTTGGTTTGCATTTTAATTGGAAGGGTCGTTTGCCCGTAAGATGGACTGCGAAAGCTACTGACATGTTAGACAGCCTCACGAAAGCTCCACTGAAACCCTAACAGCGACTGGAAATATTGAGAACGTTTCTGATCCCTAAGCTGAAATTTGAGCTGGTGTTGGGTGGTGCCCACATAAATACGTTGAGGAGAATTGACCGTTTTGTCCGTGATAAAGTGCGAATGTGGCTTCGTTTACCTAAAGACACCACGCTAGCCTTCATGCACAGTAAGATTGATGGACATTGTCTTGGGATACCCTGTCTTGAGACCACAATTCTGTTTGTGCAAAGATCCAAATGTGAAAGGCTGGTCAATTCCGGCACGACAGAAGTGGCGAACATTGTGCAATGTAAGGCTGTTGTTTCAGATCTAGTAGTGGCCAACGCACCTATCTCTGTTTACGGCATAATGGTTAATTCTAAGTCAGAAGAAGACAAAGCATGGAGAGAAGCCTTGGTCAGAACACATGACTGTGTGGATCTTGCGAACGTCCAAGTCGATAAAGGTGGCTTTTACTGGTTGCGCAACCCCAGGCATGTATTTCCGCGTTTGTTTATCAGGGGGTTGCAGCTGCGCGGTGGACTGCTCACCACGAAAGTCAGGAGCAGTCGGGGCGGCCGTCGGGCTGCGGCGGACTCATGCTGCCGTGGGCTTTGTGGTTGCCCTGAATCGATAGGGCATATTTTGCAAAAATACTCAATTACCCATGAAGCGCGCTGTGCTCGACACAATCGAGTAGTGCAGTTGATCGGCAAGCTATTGAGGGCTCGGGGTCGATCGGTGTTCGTGGAGCCAATAATCCCGAGCGCCTCTACATTTTGCAAGCCTGACTTAGTCGTGAGATCTGGGTCATCCATCCTGGTGATGGATGTTACGACTGTAAGTTCCAGAAGGCTGGTGGAAAGTTGGCACCTCAAAGTTAGCAAGTACGATAACCCCGCCACCAATGTCATGATCGCTAGTGTTTGCACAGATAATAACTCGGAAAGTTATGCAGTCAAACACACTCCTGTCGTTCTCTCCGACATGGGTGAGTTTTATCAGAAGTCGGGTTTGGAACTGAGAAAGATTGGCTTTACTGATAGAGATATCTCAGACATTTGCTTGCTCACCACCATCGGTTCGCTGAAATGCTACGATGTCTATATGCAAACGACCTAGAATGTATTGTCCGTAGAAGGCTGGCTGCTCGTTATAACACACGTTTTTATTTACTTTTTCCCTCCTTTCCCCTACCCGCAGTTTGTCGCAAGTGACGAATGGCGCTCAAACCGAGAGGAGGCGTCAATCTAATGATCACTGTCTGGCAATCATACTAGCGCTTCTGCGCCCTCAGAAGTGACCTGGATCATTTTGTGGACTGCACACCATTACGTTGAAATGACTGTTTCCAACTACACTCTTGGATGTATTGTAACACAAGCAACTCACAACAAACAGTACATTACAACGAACTGTTGAACACTATCTTTGTTTATACCTGTACACATTTAGCACACAAATCACTATCTGTTATTTAAAACTTTCCATCACATGGTTGCTATGTAACTCCAGGTTATTTCTGAAGTTACATGATAACTAGAAGTAACTGTTGGTTCGGTTTTTCTGTAACGTTGTATAATTCCTTATGGACTCCGTGAACTGGCAACGAAAGTGCTCAACGAGCTGGTAGAGAAGTGCGTTATTGAGCTTATTGATTCATCCTCTTGGGTCACGCCGATCGTGACACCCTTGAAGTCTGATGGGTAAACTCCGCGAATATGTGGAGATTAACAACTTACTCTAAATCGATGCCTTATGCTACATACATGTACTACTGCTGAACCTGAGGACATTCTGAACATGCTTTCAGGATCCAAAGTTTTCTCCAAGATAGACTTGAAGGATGCATATCTACAAATTCCTTTGGATAAGACATCAATGCCGGTAACAACAATCAATGCATCTAATGGACTTTTTCAGTACCGATTTTTGCTGTTTGGACTTAGTAACTCTCCTGCTATCTTTCAGAAGGTAATGAATAACATTGTGAAGGGTATGGATGGTGTTGAAGTTTATCAGGATGATATCATCGTACATGCTCCAGATAAGTTGATCCATAATTCTCGTCTTTTGAAACTATTCCAGCAGTTTTTTAACATGAACATTGCTCGTAATCCACAAAAATACGCTTTTACTGTAAGCAGTTTCGAGTGTCACGGTTACTTAGTTGACGGCAACGGATTCAAACCTGATGCCAAACGTCTAGGCCCATTAGTTAGTGCACCTTCACCCAAAAACCTATCCGAATTGCGTTGTTTGTTAGGTGCTCTGCAGTATTATTCCCTTTTCATTCCAAATTTCTCTCATTTTGCTGAATGATTATTCCAGTTGCTTTCTGAGAAGCAGTTCACGTGGACTCCAACTCACGAACGGCGTTTACTTTCATTGTTAGAATTCTTATCACATGATGCTATACTTCGTTCATTTTCTTTTAAAATTATGCCTGTATTGATTACTGATGCTTCTCCAGTTGGAATGGGCGCTGTGATTAAACAGGACAACAAACCAGTTATGTGTATATCACGTCGACTTAGTCCAGCAGAAAAGGGTTATGCTCAGACACATCGTGAAGCTCTGGCGGTATACTGGACGATAAAGCGGCTTCATAAGTATCTGTTTGGAATACCATTCAAAATTGTGTCGGATCATGAAGCACTGAAATAAATCTGTAATCCTGACAAGTCATTGTATGTTCTTCAGCAGCCATGGTTCAACGATATAGCATAGCTCTCAATGCATGTGACTATACTATAGTGCACAAATCAGCCAGCCAAATCAAACATGTGGATTACTTGTCACGTGTTCCATGTACATCTGAGCAAACTTCTAGTAATGTTTGCCTTCAAACCCAGCCTCTGTCGGTTGGCCGAACAGAGTTAATTCGCGATACTCAACGTTACTTTTCACTCATTCTCAGTGCGCTACGACGTGGTTGGATCCCACAAGTCAGACTGAGATTTTCTACATTTTACGTGCGTCGGGAGGAATTATCACTCACTCCAGATGGATTATTGTGCTTGAATGACAGATTGTTATTCCTCCAACTCTTCGTAGAGCTGTTCTGGACGATCTACATTCCGGAGTTGAAAAGATGAAGTCTCTAGCCAGATTAACGTGCTGATGGCCAGAGATTGATGCTGACATTTGTCGTCTGGCTAAAAGCTGTCCATCTTGCCATCACAAATTTCACAATTTACCGTCTAAATGGACTCCATGACCGATATCAACTGAGGCATGGCAACGGGTTCATGCGGATTACTGTGGACCTTTTCCTGACAAGAATTATGCATTGGTAGTAATCGATTCCTATTCGAAGTGGCCGGAAGTGGCATTCACAACAACGCCCACTGGAGAATTCACTATGTTAGTGATTGACAGTGGTACCCATTTCACTGCCAATTTTCTAACTACTTGGCTCAACGGCATTGGATGCAAGCATCTGTTTACTCCTGCTCGACATCCCTGCTCTAATGGTCAGGCTGAAAACTTTGTTAAAACGCAAAAGTGCTATAGCCTCTCTTCAGTGTACTACATTCGGAGACCTTGAAAAGGTGTTGACAACTTCTTGCTACAATATCGCAATGCATGTCATTCAACTACACGTGAAAGTCCCGCCGAAATTTTTGGAGGAAGGTCTTTGAGGTCAAACTTGATGTGTATTCAATCTTCTGAAATTACTTTTTATCGTGGTAATGACTTTAGACCGTCATCCGGTTTACTTCTAAAGAATCTTGGTAAATGCTTATACCGCATTCTAGATGTTGATGATTTATCTGTACATAATTGACACGTGGATCAGATACGTTTTGAGGATACAGGTCAGTTCGTTCCAAATTCTGTTGTGACTTCAGATAATGATGATTTTGCTCCAGATTCGAATTCGGACCAAGAAATGACAAGCATCATTCGTAAGTCTTCAAGACTGCAAATGAAACCCAGAAAGTATTTCAACAACCCGCAGTCCCATTCAACGTGTGACGGATGTGATGAATGTCATTGAACATGTACTTTCACGTCAATTATTGAGATTCAGGTTGTACACTTTTGATACAGCGCGTAATTCTAATACAAGCGTCTGATTGTCGTTCATTCGCTGTGTTTTGTTCAATTCGGACATACCGGCTACTGGTCTCGCGTTAAGTTCTACTAATTCACGAAATATTACGCTGTGTGTTTTGCGTTTTCTCACTAACGCAACCACCACATACCTCGTTTGCTATTTGTCACACTCCAAATCAACCATGGCTTCAGCGCAGCCAAGGAAATCCGCTGACGAGTATCGTGGGGAAGACGAATGGTTGTTTCATTACTTCACCATCGAATCAGATACTACAGTCTACCAGGCGATTAGCTTCAACAGTAAACCCACCGACTGTTCGAATGACCATCGCACACGACTAAACAGTCTTCTATGGCCTTGGCCCAATCGATGAAGTCGCGGCCCCACTATCAATCAAACAGTACTCCGAGCAACCGTTGATCTCTATCCCAGCCCGAACTGCTGTCTTATCAACCGCCCATATTGCCGGATCTCCTCCCCAGATAAAAAACAACCAGCGAAACGTTCACTTACATGTGACGTTTCTTGGTGTGTGGACAAAATTTTCGTCAGTGTCCACGTTTTTCGAATCTGTCACCGTGATTCACTTCCTTCTTCACCTTCAAAGCTGCCACTTCCTGAGCCACCTTTTTCACTTCTTCGCTTATCTCCAACCTGTTGACTGTCAAGGAGTTTTCTACCAGCAATTATCAAGCTGCATTAGCTAACCGTTTGAACGCCACCACTAATCTACAATCATCCTGTATGTTAACATTATCCGGAATTTTCACACTTTCCAGCCGACTGCGGAGACGTGACAGAAACGCCACAGATTTTTGTCTGAGTCTTATATGAATATTGGAATCACGTAATAACACGTAGTATCCTACGATGGAGCACAGTATACTGACACTGGGAAGAAGCAACTTGTGACACATAACTGCCAAATTTTTGTCAGCTTTTGACCATTACTGTCATGCAGCCATGTTGCGTGACTTTGAGACAACGTTATACTCCTTTTGCTTACGTTCGAATTTCATTAACAGTATCAGTAAGAACAAAGCAAAGTTACGTCAACTGTTGAGGGTTTGTGCCTCACACTAATGGTAATTTCGAAAAGACTGTTTTGTAAAGTTAACACGTCAAATTTTTAGTATCAGTTCAGCCTCCAGAATGATGTGGCGTGTACCAGGAAGTGCTCATTTTGCCCCCTAACTGTTCTTCAGAGGGCCCTTAATACTGCAACGATGCGTAAAAGGATTTCTCTACATCCATAAAGAAACTCTTCACTCCTATATGCGTATTCGCACAGTCTTCACGTCTGTATACCTAGAACTCGCAGCGGTTTTGTAGCACCCCCCACAAACCGGCTTTTGCTCCCAGTAATTTAACTGGCCTTGTATCAGCGACATTAGAAAGGAAAATAAACAAAAGATTGTACAAAACTGACGTGGGCACGAAGAACCGTGTGGACCGAGAGTGAATGCAAGATCGGACCTCACCGGAATGTATAGCATTGTAATGGTATTGCGGAGTAGAAAGTAGATCTCTAAACCGTTAGTTTGTCCAAAGGAAATATTTTGTGCATCTGCGACGATATCCGCACTCATCCTTGGACTTCTCTGACTCGCCTTCTAAATTTTTCCTATTTGTTTAAATGATGCCAATTCTAGAAACCGCGTTGTTGATACTCAATTCTTTAGCCTTGTGCGTCAAAAATGTTCGTTTAGGTAGGAAAACCAGCCCGCTCACACAGGCAAAAGTTCACGAACTCTTATGAACAAGGTGTGCTGAATCTTGCACATGTTGTAGAAAAGATCCCCATTGCGCCGTTACACACTCAACCGATCAACGTCTCCCACATAATATATCAGTTCAGTTGTAGATACAATGACATCTTATCAGGCAGGACATATAGGCTGTTGCATCAGCGTATGATGGACCACATTCCCAAGTGGTTATGCAGCACAATATCCACAAACTACCCACTGACTGTAACAGGCCCAAAACGCCCGGCCCCATCGATCACCGTGAACATTTTAATAACCGGTCACCCAGGTGGCCCTGCCAAATCGTCCAAGATATTGTTACATAATCGCAATCCGAAACAGGTAATGACTAGTAAAGCAGTGTTAACCGGGCAACATCGGTCAGGTTTGTGTGCAAAGATGCCGCTGACCAAATCAATCTCATTACCCTGGAGTCGATTGCACTATGGACTTTCGAAACGTCAGAATGATGTGGCTGGATCGTTCAGCTGTTGTTGTTAAACAATTTTTGCATAAAATTCGTTGTTTTAACGTTGACTAATGGTGGAAGAAAACCGAGGTGTTAACCTCTCAATCTGTGTCCTCTGTTTGTTTCGACTATATGTCTATTACCATCAGATTGAAAATTTTGCTGACAACGCTTTAGTTCATTGACTGTCACACTTTAGAAGTAGGTGATGAATATGATGTGACAAGATAAGATGTGACAAGGATTCATTGTCCTTAGTTGTTGGTCAGTAACTCTGTCAGGAACGAAACAGAAAGCCACGATTAGAAGAACAATGAACAGTGCGCTTTCAAAATATGTTGTAAAGTAGGTATTTACTTGGTACCAACTTACTCTGGTATCAACGACAATGATTTTTTCTAAACAAAATAATGAAACCAGAACGCTGAAAACCCACCGGATGTGCCCTGTGAAAAACCAGACTGCTTGCCAGATGAAGATTCTCGTTTGTTTCAAACGGACGATTCTACCGATAACTCAAACAACATTCACCAATAAAATAATTTACCTAGATGCTGTTCAGAAAAGCCTGCAATCCGCTATGTGCAATTTGTAGTGACTATAATAAATAATAATTTGATAGTCGTATTCATCTATACCTTTTTGATGATTTTGGTCTTTTGCGTACTTCTTTTTCAATCAAGCTATCCATTTTGTAAAATCCGTCCCGGAGCTAAAATCACGACTTGCTCATTGCATCACCAGCTTGACGTGTATTCCTGTACACTGTTTTCCAGGGGCGACACTTACACACGGGGTTCGATACGCTGATTCTTTGTCTTTCATTGTCGATCAGTTTTCAATAGTAAATACTGATTTTGTATTATTCCGTTGGATTAGTTCCAACAAATGTGTAACGAACTTGAGCGCAGTCGCGCCGACTTTGGAATGCTGTCCCGAGTAAACGTGTGCGAAACACGCATGCAGAAAACTATCACTTATGGACGAGATTCTCGAAAAAATGCGTGCGCCACAACTTCTGGATAAAATTGATCAATCTTGTACAAATCACACAATAAATGCTGGTATGAGGACATCAGGTAGCATAACATTTTCAAAGTGTACTCTGTCCAAGTGAATCAAACGAAACGTGATATTCAGTGCGCTGTATCTGAGAGTTGCTAGGTGAGTACGGCCAAATCAGTCTTTCATTAATGAATGAACATTAATGTCCATTCAAACTTCCGCCATCCTCTTTGGTAATTCAACATGCAGGCCAGCCGGCTCTACTCTGGATGCCCGTGACTTCGCGGACCAACCTTCGGGCAACGTGGACGCACCAGGGGACAGCGCTCTTCCAAAGTAGGGGTTCGAACAACAAATCTGAAAAGAGAAACAATACGAACAAACATGAGCCGAAGGCCCAGTAAGCCATGCACACGACTTACACAAACGACAGCTAAAACGGCACCGACAACACAGCAGCACGCCCCGTTACACAACTCAAATTCAATCCGTGCGCGCTCGCTGGTTTCGGTTGCGCGTTACAGTAACACTTATGCAGAATGCATTAAAATGACCGTAATAATGGGTTCGTTGGCAGACACACCAAAAAGAATGACTGAGCTGTTAAACGCAAATTTTGTTCCCAGGATCTTTATTCAAGATGCGTGCAATCAGTAGTCCTTATACAAACGGAATCAAGAACAGCCATTGACCATCACAGAGCTCTGTGCATCGCTGATGGACTGCCTTCCAGAAAAACCGGAACAAGGTCGCAACTGTTGAGTGCGCAGCCTGCTAAACGTTATTGATGGACTGAATACCATCTGAGTAGTAAGTTTACTGAACGTTTTTAATTTCAAGGAAATTGGACCAACAATATGTGAGACATTAATAACGAGCAAAAATCAAAAGCTCGTAAACCAATAGGGTAAGTAGTACCCAAGTTAAAATAAACGAGGGTTCATGAACACCAATTCAGCATGAGCTGAGACGGAAGACAATATTTTGATTAATGTCCAGCGTAGAAAAACAAAAGGGGTCGTGATCAACTTAACGTGCACGAGGAAAGGCAAACCAATAAGGTCCAGTTTTTTTCGGAAGCCGTTAGTCGTTTATTATCTTTCCTTCAACGTGCCCTCTGTGCACTGATATTTGAAAGTTGAAGACTATCAAAGGCTGCTTTTTATTTCAGAGTATTTCTGGAATTAACCGTTTTTTGACGATCATCTCTAACATGGATTCAAAAAGCCCATGCAAGAAAAAGGTGACCATGAATATACTGACCAGTGATCATGTGGCTTCACTAAGGATCCCGGCTGCAACCGCGTTTTCCCGCTCGACTGTGCTGCACGCATGACTCTATGCACGTTTGGTGTAAGAGGTCTGATACGAACTCAGTGTTACCTTCTTCAACAGTGCAACTGATTTCATGCAGCTGTAACAGGCAAGCGAGAAGACGAGAGATGTGATTCGGGTAGGAACGCTTATAAAACGTGACACCTAACTTACAGATCAGAGAGTGAAAGTACACATACTGATTAGTCTCAATCGCGGGAGTCTTCCAGTGTTTGATCAGTTTGCACGACGTTGACAGTATGTTTTGTAAGGAAAAAGAAAAGAGACGGTGAGACAGCTGAAACAAAGTGGTGCGCGTCGTGTTGATTTTGATTTCCCGCTACAGTACAACCTCGCTAATGAGGCACCGTCCCTGTGCCACGGGTCCGTCGTTCGGAATCTCAACTTTCGATCCGATCTCTGGTTTTTCCTCTGGTGTCTCTGTCTCTTGGTGTCTCAGACGGTTTCAATCTATTGAAGTGTACAACCATAGGCTTTCGGCTTTTATCTGAGCTTCTGATGTAACATAGTGTATCAGTGAATAACCGTTCGGCAACAAAAAGCCTTTCCATTCACGATAATGGGACGTCTGTATGCAGGTAGACTTTCGCTTAAACTAACAGGGGGCTCCGTGTGCTTTATTGCCGTTGTATTTTTGTTGTCTTCATCGGGCTGCGTTTAAATGATGGCGAGCTCGTTGATAACTCCTAACAACTGAGTCCCGCAGAGATATGGCGTACCCTGTGGTTAGCATGGGTATTCTTCCGACATACGGTGTTGGTAAATCTGACGGCAGTCGAAGCCTCCAACAAGTCCACATAAAGATCGGTGTACAGTTAGTGGAACAGTGGACTGTCCTCCGATACGCCATCAAACATTGTGGGAGTGTCTGGTCCTATTGTCGAACCTCGTTCAAAAATGCCTTCATCAGTCCCTTCAGTGTGCGGTTAATGCGCTCAATCATTCCGTTTTCTTCCGCCTGGTAAGTAGCTGCCCGCGTTTTGTCTATCTCCATGAGCTTACACAGCGCATGCATTGTATAGCTTTCAAAATTGGTGCCTTTGTCTGATTACAGTTGCTTAATAGCACCCTAATTGCAGATCCACCTGCTGAAGATGGCCTTGGCGACGGATGAAGCATCAATCGCCGACAAAGGCGCAAATTCCGCCCATTTTGTAAAATGATCTACCACTACAAGAATATACCATTTTCCCTGGCCTGTCTCTGGTAGTGGTCCCATTAGGTGGACGCCGGCGACCTCATTTGAGTATCCGGTCAATACTGGGTGTAAAGGTGCCCTGTAGTGTGGGCTTGGGTTTTTAAACGTCGAACAAAAGGAACAGCTGCGACAGACATTTGCGACATCTCTCCGCCGGTAGGACCATCAGAACCTCGCTCGCGCTGCTTCGTCCAATTTATTTTGGCCCACATGTCCTAATTCTCGGTGGAGGTCCTCTAGCACTTTGTTAACTTCTGTTTGAGGAACGATAACGCGTCTAGTGTACGTGGACTCATACTGCACGCACAAGATGCATTCTTCCATCAACAGTTGTTCCCATAGGGCCCACAGGCCTCGAGTCCCCTAACTGCAACCTGCCAGCTCTTCAACCGTCTGTCTACTTCTACTCGGTGATATTATCTCATACAACGCCATTTCGGGGTCATCCTTCTGCAAGTTACCCCATCCGTCTTTTCGGTTTTGCGCCACGTGTTGCGTAGCGCACGAAGGACAATCCCCGTGATCGCGGGTTGGTCTTCGAGACAATGCATTGGCATCCCCGTGTCGTCCTCCTGGTCGGTGATAGCAATCGAACGTGTACGCTTGTAGATACTCTTGCCAACGGGCATTCTGGGTCGCGGAAATTCCTTAATGATTGGCAGTCACTCCTTACCGTGAACTTTTTTCCAAGCAGATAGTGGCGATATTGTTTCAAAAAAGAACACTAGTGCTAGCATCTCCTCTCCTGCGGTGCAGTGGTTCTTTCCTCGTTTGTTTGAGGATTTACTTCCGTAAGCAATCGTATGTTCCTTTCCTATCTCGTCTTTTTGAGACAACATTGTTTCAAGACCGCGGTCGTTCGAATCCGTATATAATATAAACTCGCCAGCCTCCCTGAAGAATTCCAGGAAAGCTAATATTGGAGACTGACTCAACGCCTTCTGCAGCTGGTCAAAACTCCGTTGGTGCGTCTCCGTCCACGTAAACTCCCAACCTTTCTCCAGTAGAGCCTTCAGGGGTCCCGCGATCTTCTAGAACTCGCGGACAAATGGCCAAAAGTACGAGGACAGCCCACAGGAAACTCCTCATTTCACCAACAGTCAGTGGTATCGACCACTGCTTCACCTGAGTCGTCTTGGTGTGGTCCGTTTGGATGCCATTCTCAGATATGATGTGTCCCCAAAAGCTAACTTCTTGTTGCATAAGTCTGCACTTAGTCGGGTTTGGCTTGAGGCCAACTTGGCGGAGGTGGTCCAATGTGATTCGTAAATTGGCGAGGTGCTATTGCCGTGAACAATGACATCATCTAGATATACCAAACAATTCTGGGGTATGAGGTCACATGTACTAATTTCATTAGGCGCCCGAATGTCGCCGGTGCGTTCACCAGACCGAACGGCATTATTTGGAATTAGTACAGCCCAGACGGTAGAGTGAAGTTTTTTCTGTCTGTCTCGTCAACATCCACTTTCCAGTAGCCAGATGCAAGTTTGATTGTATTGAACCAACAAGAACCACATAGCGCTTCGAGTACGTTACTTGCACGCCGAAGGGGGAACGGGGCCCGCTTAGTGACACTATTCAGAAGCCGGTAGTCTACACAAGGGCGCAGTTTTCTTTCCTTCTTTTTTACTAGGACTACTGGGGCTGCCCAAGGTGGATTTGAGGGCTGGATGATGTTATTTTCCATCACCCGCGTTATCATCTCCTGTAGTTCTGGTTGATATTGGGCTGGTGTCCGTCTTGGTGAAGTTCGTATCGGCCTGCACGTTCCCGTATTGATCCGATGTTTTATCACGTCTGTCCTACCTGACACTGCCAAATTCCGCACAAGCACATCCGCATACGCTTTGACCAAATCTGTCACACCGTTCCTAAGTAGCTTGTCTTCTTCGCCGGCTCGTGTATTAAAACCCTGTGAAGTTTCAGATATTTGTGGTTCGATATTGTTCGTGTGGGGGGCTACAGTGAACACTTCATTCGTCTTTGATCTCTCTGTCCCTACTATAAACCCTCGTTGCCAAGTAGTTGGTTGACTAACGGATAGTTTTCTCTGGGCCAAGTCTATCTGACGGTTAAGTCTCTCCATGACATCTACTCCCAGAATCATGTCCCACGTTAAGTGATCGACCACCATCACCTGGTGTCTGAGGTGCATCCCGGCCATATTTGAATCAACCTCGACTTCTCTGCGAACATTGAGGGGTATCCCATTCACTGCCACCAACTTGTTGGGTGAACAGAGCCAGCTGCGTCCTGCTAGATAAATCACTACCTTCGATTCTACGAAGACGCCCCGGTATCTATGAGACAGGACACACATTGTCCGTTTATGGTAATCAAAGCTACGGGTAATCTGAGGTTTTGTGACAATGCAATCGTCGAACGAATCAACTGGTCAGTGTGTGTGTGTCATTTTGATCAAACTCGTTAGAAGTCAATCGATGAAATGTAAACGCTGACACACCTGAAGTTCTTCTGTTGTTGTGACCACAAGTTTGCGTGAACCGCCTGAAACGGTAGTAATGATTGCAGCCGCCTCTGTTTTAACCTGTTTGACTCTGTTCTCGAGTCCAGGTCCCGCACTGGTGATTTGTTCTTGTCTGTTGAACAGAAGCATTCACCACACGTTGGGGGCCAGAGTTCCTCTCCGGGCTGATTGCGATTACTCCGATACGCCGCCCGACTAGAATAGCTTGTTCTAGTTCGGTGGGTGGCTCCCTCAAGAACTGTTCGCATGCATTCCGAGACGTCACTCCTTCCACCAATCGTTTCAGGATTCTTTCGGCCCGTTTTTCCGGCAGGTTCCGATGGGAACCCTTGATGAGCTAGGCGTTTCGGGTGTCGCGCGAACGTCTGGATGTCCTTTTCGTGACGTTGAAGGCGTTCGTGGAATTCCCTTCTGTAGTCAATCAAAAGGACCCCAGGCGTCAGCGTATTCCTTAGGCGTTCATATGTTTGGTCATTTACTCCGTTTTTCATAATTTCGTCCTCCAACTTAATTGCCAGCGCCTCTCTTGCCAATAAGTTTAATAGTGCATCTGGTTGAGGGGCGGTTTCTAATGTGTTCACATACCGGCGTGCCTGAGTCTCCCAGCTTGAGGAGTCTCCGCCCAGATGAAACTTCTCGGGTGTCGTGACCGTCTCCGAAGTCTCAACCACGATGACTCCTCGGCGTACGATTGATGCTGCCAAACTGTACAAAGGTTCGGAATTCATTTGTTTCACTCGGAATTTCTAGGGCGTTTTTCAACACGCAAGAATGCCTCAAGCACTTTCCGCGTGCCGTTGATTGGTCTGAGTCTTTCCTAGCGCTTCTTTCCTTTCTCCTGTTGATTGCTGCCATTGATCGCAAACTAGAATGGAGCCAACCATCTATCGCACTCCTGAACACTGATGAAAATATACGACTTGTTTTCAAACCCCACCGCGTTCTTTCAGATTGATACCTTTTGCGACTGTATTTCGAGGGCCTTTCAGAAAAAATGTTTTAAACTGTTACCGGCCGAGGATAAAGCGTATACTGACTTGTTCATTACAGAAACATGCATTGGCAAGAAGTGCAAATTTGTGCAGTGTATTATCAACAGATGTATGGCAATTCAAAGAAGTCGCCACAGTGCTCCCCACCAGAGGCCGCTAGAGTGAACACGGGCTTTCGACACACTGTGTAGACGTGCAATAGTGAGGTCACCAAAATTTAATATCTATCGACAAATGAATTTTCCGTTGGTAGAAAGCACAAGAGAATGACAGGGAGAATGGTTCGTGAGGTGGTCAGTCGGGAAACGATGGTGTGTTGATTAAGCCTGTTATTTAGATTATTTAAGCTGTTTATTCCTCGGTGCATAGCCATTGCAACGGGATACCCAGACGTTCTGTTCGTGATCAAAGTGCAGTCAGTTGTCTTTGTGTTCGTTCTCGACTTCATCTCTCAGGGTCGTAATAGTTGGCGACGGGTACCATTCCTGACTAATTGTGTTAGACGGTGCTGACGTTAAGCTGCTGTTGCAGCGGCAAGAGATGAAGCATATGGAGTTGCTTTTCCAACGATTGTCCAATACAAATCTAGGCCAACCCTCACAACCTGGTGGTGCGCAATCGGTTGACAGTTTGGCAACGGGTGTATCCGAGTTCCTCTACGACCCTTACGCGAACGTGACATTGGTTTCTTGGTTCCGTCTTTTTGACGATCTGTTTAATATCGAACTTGCCAGTCAAGGTGATTCATGGAGGGTTCAGGTTCTCCTCCGAAACCTCCACCTCACAGTGAACGAGCGGTACGCCAACTTCATCTTGCCCAAGAGTCCACGTGACAATAGCTTAAACGAGACGGGCAGTATTCTGAGGCAGATACTCGGTGAAGAGACATCTCCATTCAACTTCCGGTGCCACTGCCTCAAGCTTTCCTAGTGGGACTCTGATGACTGTCACCAATGTTGGCATCGTGAACGGTGAGTGCAAACGGTTCAAGCCATCTTCCTCACGAGGGATCACTTCAAGTTTCTCAACATTTTCTCGGCCTCCGATCCCCTAGTGTTGGTGATCTCTATATGCCCCTGTTCTGCCGGATCCAATAAGACGACTCAGTCACTCTGCCGGGCCCCATCCATGAAGGCTATAGACTATACAGCTTGAAACACGAATCTCTTTTGGTCCACAACATTGCCCAGTTCCAAACTTCTGCCAGTAAAGTCACATGTCCAAAGCAGCAGCAATAACCGTCCCCCTTGAACCGCCGAGTGAACTCTACATCCAAGAAGTCGCCATCCTTCCCATGCTAAAGCTGTGGCGCATGGCACTACGCGCGTTATTGCTCCTCCAAGCAATATCGCTGTCGGTGTTGCAAAAGATTGGGCCACAAGGACGGCTACTGATAGTCACGCACACAGGGCAACCAACGCACATCCAACAAGCGACCACGCCCACCTCAGTCCAAACCAACCACCAGGTCCAGCGGCCTGCTTCTCTCTTTCAGACTTGATGGCGCCATAAGCAGGGAAGTTCGTATCTGTGCTGATCAACGGATATCCAGCTTGTCTCCAGCTCGGCACTACGTCTGATATCACACTCTTATCCAATCACTTGTGGGAATCAGTTGGCCTCCCGCTAGTTCAACTCACATCCCATTCGGTCACCAGTGCCTGTGATGGTATGTTGCAATTAACTGATCAACTGCGTTGCCGAGTTAGCTTCAAGAATGAGGCCATCGATGGAATCTGCTGTCTCTCCGATTCACACCTCAGTCCACTAGGTCTCAACTGGCTTGAACAACCCGGCCTGGCGGAACTGCCAATTAAACACATTTGCAATCAATTACAGCCCTCCACAGCGAAGCCACGACAAATGGCGGGCAAACGCATTCAACGCTTTAGGTCTGTGTCCGACGAAAGTCTGGGCTGTTGCACCCGTGCACAATCGATTTTGCCCTGCAACCCTGCGGCCCAACTTGCCTTCTGCCCGAAGCGCCCAATATCATACGCTGCCTTACCTTTGGTCGGCCAGGAACTCAAACAACTTTAGGACTTAGAAGCACTTACGCCTGTCACCTACTCATCCACGGCGGCGCCCATCGCTGTTTTGAAGAAGGCCAATGGATCCGTTTGAATTTGCGCGGATTTCTTCCCCCGGCTCAACGCTGCCTTGAAAGCTAACTAACACCTTGTTCTTGAAGATTGTTCTTGATCCTCAACGGTGGAAAACACTTCGCTAAGCACGACCTGGCTGACGAATACCTACATGTCGAGGTTGCCCTACAATTGTGTGGTTCATTGACGGTCAACACAAATAGCGGTCTGTACCAGTACACCAGACTTCCAATTGGTGTCCAGACCGCCCCGGCCAATTTCCAACAAGTCGTGGATGCCATACTGTCCAGCCTGCTTGGTACGACGTCATTATTTTTAGGCGAACGCCTGACGACCTTCAAGAACGAATAGCGGTGGCTGTCAAACGCGCCCATGATCACGGGTTCCGGTCTCGAGCGGACGAGTACCACTTTTTCACGTCGCCAATCGAACCCATCGGTTTTGTTTTCAACGCCACCCGCTGCTATTTAACCTACCTTCGGCTCGAAGAATGGTATACTTGTATACTCTGCCAGCCGGCTGCAGCGCTAGACCACAATCCTCGTCAATTATGAGTTTGACATCTGTTATTGTTGACCGGACACCTGGGCCAGACTGATGCTTTTTTTCGACACATCTACCAACGTTCCGTTGAAGAGGTCACTGTTATTGCCGCCGTCTACGTTGCAAACGATGTACATCAAACACTCCTTGATGTCATCCGTGCAACCCCAGCTATGGCATCTGATGTCATGCGCGCCTCCAATGCTGACTACGCACTGCAACAAGCAAGCACATCCGCAAGCCAGTGAACCCTGTTAATTCAGTGTAAGACACGAGTCCCTGCCAGTCTTCGGCTATTTTCTGGTGTTTGCAGACCACGCAGTCATTCCTTCTTTGCCAAACCAAACTGTTTTCAAAAGCCTTCATCCCGGAAACCCTGTTGCAAGAAACATGAAAGCAATCGCTATGAGCTACACCTACTGGCCTGGAGTCGACAACCAGATTGGAGATCTGGTGAATGATTGCAGTCGCTGCCGCAAAGCTGCCAGGAACCAACCGCACGTCAAACCTTAGGCATAGAAACAACATGAACGTCCGTGGCCACGCCTCCATGGGAGTTTTGCGGATCCCATCGACGGCGTAGTATACATCATTCTGATGGATGCGTACTCCAAGTGACCCGAGATTGTCCGGATGTCGCACACCCCAGCCTCAGACACTAACAACAACCTACGATGGAGTTTAGCCAAAATAGTCCCCCAAAGCGATTATTCCGGACGGTGGATGGTAGTTTACCTCTGTTCAGTTCAAAGAGTTCCGTATTTGTGACAATATCCGACGTACGCACGCACCACGATACCCCCATAGTCCAGCGACCCCATCGACGCCTGGTCTACACGTTCAATGGAGCACCTACGAAGTCTCGCGATGAGAGACCAACCAAAAAATTGTTGCAAAGGTTCTTGCTTATTTAGCGGACCGCCCTGAACCTGGCGACTCCCGATGGGCCTTTGCCCGTTGAAGTTCTTATGGGCTGCAAGTTGAGGACGAGATTCGATGCGATACTTCCAGTGTAAAGAACCCTTCGTATTATAAGCAGCAGCTCTTCCGAAACGGTGTTTCTATTGGCGACCTAGTGTGTGCAAGGGACTTCTCTCTGGATTACCCCTACGGGAGAGCAACAGCATTCAAGCTTCGAAACGGCACTGCCTTCTGCGGTGTCAACGTCGGAAGCGACATATAACAATACCACCGGAACCAACTTCGCCCGCGCGACTCCGCAAACACTGAACAAGTTAAAAATCAACTGCCACTGAACATATTTCTTGAAACCTTCCAGATCAGGGGCTCAAAAAGCGACTTTCCGAAACAGACAGCCCCTAAACCCATCAGTAATTTGACGGCCTTGCAAACAAGACGATGGGCGGACCACAAAATGCAACCCTACCTGCCAAGTGCAGATTGATCCACGTCAACCGGGGTAGCAATTGCGCTTAACAAGGTAGGTGTTAAGAAGAGGCAGTTTTCCAAAAACTCCGTCCTGTTTGCCAACAAAACTAACTTTTTATTTTGAGAATTCGAATGCTGGCTAGTGTTTCCAAAACCTGAGTGTCGCCTCTGCTTCTGATTGGTCCTCTTAGTGGCCTAGGCTCAAGGCAAGTTAAAGTCCATAAATGCAGCTGCCACGCTCCACAGTTTCATCTTCAGGCTGGCAGCGAATGAACCTCGTCTGAAGGCCGTCTTCTCCTCTACTTGTTGGAGAGCCTAAGTTCCGATAGTCGGGCCCCAAAACTTGAGCTCAGATTTCCGTGCCGTTTTGCGTTGTCGTCGCGTTAGGTTTGTGATCGAGGTAATGTTTGCGGTCTTTGTGCTTATTCTTGCTCTCTTCTCTCAGGGGTGGTAACAGAAATATACGTAACAAACCGTACAGGTTGCCTTACTTGTTTACTACGGCGGTCGTGCGGTGGATTGTACGATGTAGGACTGACGCCAGGCGTGACTGATGTGCGATAGTGACGGTAGGGGGGAGCTGAAGGTTTTGGCATGACACTGGGTCACCTTGTCCAGTGTACACAGCTATTACCCGATCGAGTGGATGGTGAAATACTTCTGCTTCGTTGCAACGCACGGAAAGCTTCTGTATATGGTGGCTAGAGAGGCTTGCTAGAGCCGTCTGCGCGCATGAAAATGTGGGAGCAGGAAGAGGGTTTTTCATGCAAACACACGGGCGTCGAGTGTTCTCGTGGTTTAATTAGACGTGGCCGTCCCCTTTGGTTTACCAAACATGCTACATACCTTCCGTAGTCGAGAGGTTTGATTGACGAAGAAGAGATTAATTCGTTGGGTGGACGTAAGGTGCAACGGTAGACGAGTTGGGTCGGCATGGTTTCCGAGTCCACCTTGACGGTGCCAAGTAAGAATGAACAGTGGTGAGGCCAATTGCAAGGAATGTTCGACAAGCATTGAGGGCTGCTTTATGTGACGATGAAAATTTCTACCAACCGGTTGATTCTGGGCAGTAAACGGTAGTGTGTGTATGCTTACACCCGAAGTTATTCAGAAAATTTATGAAAGATCCTTCAAAATGGGAGCCACGACCGTAGTCATCACTGTGGGAAAACAAAGCAGGGCTACGCAAATTGCCAGGAAGGCGCGAGCCGCCATTTCGGAAGCGTAATCGGGAATTGGGGTTGCTACCGGACACATTGTAAAACGGCTGAAAAAAATTCAGGAGGACGCCAAAGCCCCTAGAAGTTCGCAACGGTCTGACGAGTTTCTCGTACACTTGATGGAGGTGTGCACCCGGTGTAGGGAAGACATGAACATCGGAAAGCTGATATTTCAGCCACAACGACCTCAACTACGAACGTCTTGGTTCACTTCGAGCCGTACAAAACGTTCACTCATACGCTTCGCCGAAGCCCGTATTTTAGACTGCCATAGGCTATGCAGTGTTTTGAACACCACGCGTCGAACGGACAAGGGCACTGAAAGATTAGGCACGCTTTGCGGAACATCACACAGGCTGGCTTCCAAAGAATAAGTTAAAAGAACGTGCTGTATTTTGAGCAAGCTACATTGATGGATTTGCTTTCTCTTGTAGTCTCCTGTTTGCACAGCAGCTATGGCGTCTAAATTAAGTGGAGTAGAGGCAAAATTGCCAACCAGATACACATGTGAGAATATGTCAGTGAGTGTATTAAGGGCACTTACGACACGCCATGTGTCTGTTGCAAACTGAAAGATAAAGTCCCTCTACCTAACTTTACTAGTGGGATACCTGTAGGACGAAGAGCTTGCGGTCGCTGTAGATAGGGAACCGTCGGCCTTCAACATCATGCTAAAACTGACGTATCGCAAGGTGAAAGGCAGGCATTTATTTGCCGAAAATTATGTAATGAGACCCCGTGAGTTGCAATCTTTAAGAGGAGAATGCCAGGGGTTGCTAGCGGGTTACCACAAACTGCTACAACACGGCATCGAAGGCCTCATTAGGAGCGTCAGTAGAAAGCGGTACTGTGCGTCAAGATCAAGGTGAGCGAACACATCTATTTTTGGAATACCACTTCGAACTTCTTTAAAGGTTGTACGTACAAATTCTGCGAATGGCAGTTTATGACCGCCTGTACTGAGAAGAATGGCCCTTGGCAACATGATGCACATGCAACAGAGAATGAATGGACGTCAACTGTTGTTACTCAAGGGAAGAATGCTCATGATAATCCTGCGTGGTTTGAACTTGGGGAGGGAGAGCAGTAATTCCACAGGCAGGTATCTGGTGACCTAGAAACCCAACGGCTAGCTTGATCGGCTTGCACTTTGTTGGGTTCACCATGATACTGTAGTCAATCAGACGTTCAAACAAGTCACTCATGTGCGGAAGGTGCCTTCCTCAGGACACTGGGCAAGTAGGTTGTTGACGAGGAAGAAGTAAACGACGTCCGGGCCGTGCAAAAAGCGCTGAAGTGCCTGGGCAGTATCGGTCGATCCAAATGGCATTCACCAAAACCTAAAAGGACCTGGTGGAGTGATCGCAGCGGTCTTTGTGAAGTCGTCGGCTATCAGCGGGATTCCGTAATACACGTGGATCAATCAACTTCGCTAAAGATGTCTTTGCTAGAGAGACCCGTCATATGATTTTGCAAGTATGGAATGGGTTGCAAGCCAGGGAGTGTGACTCCACTGAGGCTGCCACAGCCACTGTAGAGATGCCAGTTCCCTGATTCTTGAAAACGAGACGCAGTGTTGAGGCCAAAGAACTATCGGAAGGGCGAATGATCCCAAGCTTGAGTGAGTGTTCAAGGTCTGCCCCAGAGAGTTTGAGTTTTACTTGTGACCCGGTTCGTCTAAAAAGATTCCGTTGAAGATTGTTCTATAACACAACGGGTCTTCTTGGGTCACCCCTTGCATCCAGAGGGACGCATACTTGACTCATCTCAGCCGCATGTTTCTTACTCCAATCGAGATCATTTCGTTCTAAGAACTTTTACAATCTGAAATCCCACCACAGATTTTGAGGGTGCAAAGTCACAACTTACTTTCCATCTATCCAGAAGGCGAAGGCGATCCAAAGTCAGTCAGTCATGGGCGAACAAAAGCAGACGGAATGTTTCACATGGACGCTTACATATGCTCAGGGTGTGATGAAACGGCCGCTACCCTCCGGGAAGGCTCATGAGACTATGTCGCGGTTCACACACCTAATCCCGCTACCAGGACTGCTTCTTCTAGCTCTTCCATGTGCGTCCCCGCCTTTTTGTAACCCAGCCAAATGAGGAAGTAGCCCTCAAATGTGTTTGCAACGGTTGTTTGAACCTTTCAAACAAACTTCCAGAAATCATATAGCTGGTCCACGAAACCTGTCCATATATCCTTGTTTCAACACAGACCCTGTCATCCGCGGATTACAGTGATCCCAATGTACCGCAGGTTAACCTTCACTGTATTAATTGCTGGTTGGATGATTGACGTTTCTTCTTAAACGACAATAGTTGTGCACACGTATCACTCCAAGGAGACTCCGGGAACCTATCCATGATGTATAGTACACAGGATGTAATAGACTTCACGAAAGCTAACCTTAAAAGACACGGAGACTCAGTGTTATCAGGTTAATATTTCTCTCGCCACCACCAAATGGTCGCCACAAAGGGATGGGGGAACCTTGGGACGACAGAGCCTCATCCGGCATATACAGACATGCCTTCCTAATGTTTCACAGAGTCCATATAAGATCATCGCTCGAGTTTGTTAGTCAAGTGGTTTATACCGGTTTAAAGGAGAACATACTGGCCACTGCACGTGTCCGGCTAGTAGCCACTAAAGTGGTCACTGGCTTGCAGCATCTTTCCTACGAGTCTCACCTTGGAATTCTTAACCTTCATACACCCGCGTTTCAAAGACTTCACGGTGACTTGACTGTCACACGCTTTTTCTCTAGCACAAGACCCTTGCAGCATTTCTTTACCTTAGTAGATGATAATAGTCGACAGAGTCACGACATGAATCTCTATAAGACTCGACCTCGGACCTCTCTTAGGCAACACTTCTTCCCTTACAGGGTTATCACCTACTGAAGCGATCTCCCATTAAAGGCTGTCAGCTGCTCTTCTATGAACCGTTTCAAAGTGCTGTTGGATTCCCACCTACTTAGGAAGTTGTTGGATTAGTAATCCATCCTGTTCTGGTAGATTAGTATTTTACTCTTTTCTTGGTACTTCCTGTAGCCCATGGGTGGGGCGATACCCCCCGTTTAAATGATTGCTTTTCAGGTCAGCAGAAAAACGCTGGCATCAAAACAGGTAAACTGACTGGATCCGAGTGAAATGGGCCTCCGGCCTCAAACCCACGAAAAGTTCTCTAAAATCTCTGGAAAAACTTCCTCAAAGTCCAACCATCAAGGCTTAACGGTTAGGAATGAGCCCTCAGCTCTAATGTGACGTGTGGCATCGCAGGTCACAGGGAGCGTAACGCTGGATATTCAAAATAGTTGTGGGAATTGTTGAAAAAGTTCCACAAAAATGATGAAGCGGCCGGCCTTGAGTGAACAGAACCGATGGCCGCGACGGCCGTGCAACTGCCGTTGATGCTCAAATCTGCAATTCCATCTATTAGCTTCCGGCGTCGCGTATCGACTAAAAGGTTGAAGTGCCTGGGGAAGTGGATGTCGATGATAGCAAACGGAAAGATGGCATTAAAAAACTTCAGCGTAAGCTTCGCCAGCGACCTGAGTGCAGCGCTCGCGAACGCTGACAGAAAGCTTGGATAACAGTCCCATTGGCTTTAGGGAGATAAAAGCCCCTCATTTTGTCGCATCGGAGAGGGCTTGTGGGAATAAACTGACCTGCGTTTCCGTGTCCGCCAGGAATCCGTTCCTGCGAAGAGGTCCAGAATGAAAACAGTGCCACTAGGGGTAGATGTGCCGGCAACGTCAGTCGCTATTAAGCGTTGGCAGTCCGGTTTTCTCTAGGCGGTGGAAGAAAACGGCAAGGTGCTGTAAGTTCACCGGTCTTAGCAACATACCGTTTACAATACCGGCGGATGTGCTAAATTAGCTGCCTACGGTCAGTGTGTGACAGTTGTTGAGTTTTACAGAAAAACCGTGATTGCACTTCCCGTCTTCATCTTATTCTTTCTCGTTGAACCTTGTTCTTCTTACATTCGAAACCTTCTATGCAACAGTCACAAGTATGTCTTGTAAAGACTGAAACGACCATTCGAGTTATGCGCGCAAAAATTCGCTGCTCCCACGAACGGTGACCTTTATGTATTACTGAATCTTGATATCGTTTATGTCTGAAAACTTGTCCTCGGGTAACTGTTTCTCCCTTGCTTTCCATTGCTGGGTCTTTTTTATATGTACCCTGGTTTCATTTGCGATTGACCGCTGAGCCGTAACTCGACTGTTGCATTTGATCACATTCACGTGAACCATCATTTTTGGAACTGGCATGTTTCGTAAATTCACCATTGATGTTTATCGTCTTCTTCTATTAAGCTTGTACTGATTTTCTTGTATCATAACACTTTATTAATAAGAAGCCCGCCAATGAGACCGTCTTCCCTTCCGTAGACAAATCGGTTGCCCAATGGGCTCGGAACATCCAGATGTACCCTGCTTACGGACATGACTATTCGAGATCCGGTCCATCGACAGAAGTTTTAAGTAGACTGAGCGTTGTTCAAACCACTAGACTTCCAAGATTAACAGAAGGCTTCATGATGTCTCAAAATACGTCGGCGGTGCAACCTGCTGGTACAACGACGCCGTGGGAATCAAGTCCGAAAAAGACTGATCGTCATATTTTTCAAGTCCTTGCTTACAGCAGCTATGCCTGCTCATAAAGTCTCGACATCTGAAAGTTCGATCGAATGACAGCCCGCAAACCGTTCCGAAACTGAAGCTACAGGGTTAGCACTTACTTTGAAGTCCACGGATTTGTCCATAAATGGCAGGAAACGCTCAACTACTTGGTCGTTGAAGTTGGTAGCTCCTGGCAGTGGTTAAGAGCGCACTACGAGCGCAGCAGCCAGGGCTGTCGCCAGCAGCCTATGCCCACCCAACTCACGGTGCTGTGAGTCGTCCATGTGGAAGCCACTGCGCAGTTGCAGCATCTCAAGGAGCAGCTTGAATGAGCGCTTTTTGCCTAGCTGCCGTCCATGGAAAAGCTTCCGACAGTGTCACCCGTTTGATTACGGTCTCTCTGGAGGTGCCGTCGTGGCGTCCCGTAGGCTGAGTGAGGAGAGTGCCGCGCGGTTACCTTGTGACTTCTCTCGGTGGCCCAGCCACTAGCTGACTAAACTTTGCCTGATCAGAATAGAATGAGTTGTTGAAAACTCGGCCACAGTAGTCGGTCCATCCCCAAGAATGTGGGAACTTTTAGAGCGATTGCGCGTTCAGTATGATAACCTTACGGTTTCGGATTTTTACAGCCATGGCAAATGCTCGATGGCTGGTACTACGTAAAAATGAAAATATAAAACTTACAACCAGATATTAAAATGCTTTATTGTTTCAAGAGTACAACAGTGCGACTAACAACATTAACGGATTGCAGTATGAAACGATTTGCACCAAGGTGCTGACTCACCAAATGACGCAAAACGAAAATACGGAAACAACGCGCGCAGAATCTTCGTGTGAATAGACAGGCCGATATTTAGCAAGAATACTTTCGTCAGACTCACCATTTTGCGGTAACGCTTCCACAAAGCTTCACTCCTAGCTCGAAGGGTTACCCGAAGGCAGTAGCTCGGAAGTTGACAGATAACACAGCAGTCTAAAATTTATCGGGAGCAATAGAGAATAGTGTGCAGTCAGTAAACGTGCAGCGAGCAGCACGTGGAACGAACAAGTTGAGCATCTCCCCACGAGCAGGCCTGAGCCATGTGATTGGGCTAAACAAACCCATCAAAACGGGAGTTGTCAAGCTTTAGAACACAACACCAACAGAGGTTAAACCATTGCAGGTGGTCGCTACAAGTGCCAAAAAAGCTACCCATACGAAAAATTAGCCAAGGTACAGAGACTGGCGGTCGGAGAGCGAGTAGACTGGAGACGTGTTTGGTTCTGGTTCGCGCCACACAATCACGTGACCTGCGGGCAAACAACGGGACGGCATATGCCACGTGAGCTTTCTTGACAGCTTAGGTAAATTATGCAACCATGAGTTTGGGGTTACTGTACATATTTCAGGCAGGCCAGAGAATTTTTCAAGTCGTTACACTTCTCCTTCTTAGGAGGTTACTTGGACAACAAGCCTTTGATCCCGATGAGAAAAGTCGGAGCCAGCCACTCCTAGCCTCAAACCTGAACCCAAATTGGTGTCCTACGAACTCTATCTTCCTTAAACGCCATGCCATTAGTCTCTAACTATTACGAGAGCTGTCGCAGGTCAAGGTGGTCTTTTCGCAGAGGCCCTTGCAACCATGTGAGAACGGGCGAAATGCACATCTTGTGTGACGTCGTCGATAAAAATTTTGAATGCTTGTGTGGCGTAGCATATGCAATAATAATAGTGGTGACATTTCCAAACGCATCTGTGAGAAACACGCCCAGGGGAGCGTGGTCAATGTACTTATCGTAAAGCCATATACAAGGGTGAACACCACAACTGTTGATTGTACATTAAGTCACTCATGTTGATATAGCAAGGGAACACACATAATAAGAGATGGAACTTCCACTTTAAGCGGGAGAAATTGGAAGATACGCCTCTGAGACGATAGTACTTAAAATCTCCGAGATGCGCTGAAAATGCGGAGTAGTTACGTCAAGTTGCACTACACAAGGTGATCACTGGGCTAACGATCAGGGTCTTTCAAAGAAGAAGTGAGTTGAAAATGGAGAAGGAGTAAGGTAAATGGAGAAAGTGGCCCGCCAAAAGATTGCACACTTATTCTATGTAGATAATCTCGGAAAAATATGCAAAACACCCTGACGGGATGAGCGGAGATAGGAAAGCATTTGCGCAGGAATGGATGGACCTCTCGACTGGACTTCGTTCTTTGCTCAAAATCAAAAAAATTTGCAGGTCTCGTGGAGTGTAAATCCATTTGGGGATCTTGAGTGTCCAGACGTGATGAAATATTTTGCCGCGTGAGATATATTTGTGAAATCAAGAAAGGAGGGCGAAATTTCACGATAAACGGGAGAGCGTGAATTGACCATGTTAGCTATGACAAGCAACTGAATAAGTGATTTTCCGGCAAAACCTTCCAGATTACATTATTAAAACCGTAATGGTTAATCAAATGTGTAACAATTGTGATCATCTGTTATCATATAACGCATAAATAGCTCTAGTAGCACACTAAGACGGTCAACAGTCACTGGAGTGTCATTTGAGTGTCTTACGTAAGACACAACAATTTCACCAGCAAAGCATTTTCAGCTTTATTGTTTCTAATTGTAAAAACGGAAAAAACGCGGCGGACTCAGATCACATATTTGAAGCTCAGTTGCCACTGGTTAACTCTTGTTCAGTCGCATCAAACGGCCATTGATTAGCGAGCGCGCGTTCATAATGGTTGGCTATTTGCAATTCGGGGTTTGAAGACGTATTCTGTAAACAGTTCCGGAGGGTGAGTTTTCGTTCAGATAACAATTGTGTGGTCAGCGAATTATTTTACTCGAGGATATATTGTCGTATTTCCACTATTAACTGAGATATTCCACTTTTAGATGTACTTTAAGATTTTGTATAATTGGCCGAGATGTGTACAAGTTCAGTTTACATTTTGGTGGTCATCAAGTCAGCACTGACTAGTAAGCGTTCGATTGTGTTGATCACTGCAATACTCTCCTTGGTTCTACCGAAATGGTACATCGTCGTATCTCCAATAATAACTGAGACATTCTACTTATATTCTGAATTAGACTGTGAAGTGGATGTCAGGAAGTTTTCAAAATTGGATAAAAAAACGCAAAATACAGCGGGTACATGGGAAAGTGCAGACGAAGAACAACCTGACCGACGCATCTTCCTCCACTTTGCGAAATTTTCATTTTATCAAATATGGCCGACATGCCGATTACGCTGCGCGAAGGCGTGATTTCGTCAAGATAAAGCTGGAAAATGAGACGAGTTTGTTAATGGCGGCGATTAAGAGCAAAGTCGACAGTTGTGTGTAACGAAATAATGCGTTGGGAATGTTCTCCGTTCGACCGTCTCCCAAGGGACTTTCAGATGTTCAGTCAAGACACTCAAAAGACATTCGTAAGACGATCAAAAACACTCAGAAAATGGTCATGCTACCTAGGAGGTCGACTCAAGGCTCTCTCTAGTGCATGGTTACCGCCGAATTCAGATGTCAATTTTCTTTATACAGCCGGTATATAAAATCAGGAGAATGTTCGACAACACACAAACGTTGTCAAGTGGTCTGTCAGGAAAGGGGAAGAAACACGAATTGTTACGCGAGGTTCTTATCTGGTCATATGAGACAAACAGGTCAAGTGTTTTCTAACAGTTTTAGCATGCTTAGCATTTGTACAGTGATTTGCAACCACGCACAAGCTACCGTTCAGTGTGGAGTGAGAGCGTTTCAGGATGATTGGGTTATTGTCAACGTGCGCATATATACTGACATCTGAATGCATTGACCATAGACAGGTTTTATTGTTCACGAGCCAATCTAAAAGCACATATATGTACAAGATCTATCCTAGAACTCATAGCTTTGATCAGTTCGATGGATGCGTGACGTAACAGACACAGACGGCTTCTAGTCAAGTGTTATTAGGTCTGTCTTCAACGATATCGCCTCGGAAGGCAGAGTTTGAAAATGGACTTGGCGTTCGTTTTTGTTAGGAAAGTTTCCAAGTTTCGTTTGAATCGATGGATATTTTTACTGGGTCTAATTGCATTTGGGAGATCGTCTTAAATGTAGGAATATTTTACCAGAGAAAATCCGAACACGGGTTTTACCGGGCTTGAAAAGCTGCCAAAATGAAAACCTTGTTCCAGAGATTTTACTTAGAAAAGCTGGCTGAGAGCTTCTTGCCATAGACCAGATTATACATCAGTGCAAGGTTCGGCTTGAATCGCCGCAGTCAAAGTAGACCAAATACAGGCATCTGGCAGCATTCTCTCTAGCTCAGAAGTGGGTGGCCGACTGAACCTTTCTTCAGTGCATGTTGGAGGCTTTTCATAGCTAGCCTATCAGACTTCCGCAGATGTCTATATATGAACGGGCAGCACTCAAACTGTGGTCGTATGCACAGTTTATAAAGATGTAATTGAGCAGCCGGAAGGAACAATGGCTGGTTAATTTAACCTCTCGTCCGTCTAGTTTTAGCTGGTAGGAGAGAGAGACGTTCTTCAAAGTTGAATGAGTTTGAGTACGGATGTTTTCTTTTTGTTCTGGTGGAATGGTCGTATGAAACTCAGCGTTTCAAGGTTGGTGTGGAAGTTACGGCTGAAAGCAGGAGATATCATCTCCAAAACTGTTGTACGTCGAAGTAGGCATCAAGAATTCTTGAAAAAAAATATATTTCTCAACGCAAATGTGAGAAGCGCGCTGGGTTACTCGCGATCGCAGCAAGTATACACAAACGATACAAAACGGATAATCAAACGGTAGCACAAACATGAAGCCTGTTATCAAAATGACGTGGTCAAAATGCAAATGACTGTAGTTTATGAAACTTTGACGCATGCAACAGAGGGGGAGATAGTTGGCATGCTTCATATGTTCCGTCCAAAAATTGGGATGTTACACTAATTTATTTGTTACAAGGTTGTGAGTGAGTCGATTTTGCAAACATTTCAAGGTCACTCCAAGAAGAATATCTAAACGCATCTTTGGAGTGTTTCACCGATAGTCGATAAAATTGGCGTCCGGCAAATGTCACGATAGGCCAGAATTGGCGAGACAGAGAGGAAAATCCCAAAATCCAGCAAACGATTGGGCAGGGTCTGATGCAAGATTTCGTGGGTTGCTCAAAAACGTCAAACGGTGAACATCTCGCGAGTTATTCAGCCGAGACGAAGTTCCGTGCGCCCATCCGTCATGAAAAAATTCTTTCGCACAATAAATATTTGTGGGGATCAGAAAAAATGTAATTTCACACGTTGGATGAGAAAATGTGGGGTGATTACACTTACTATGACAAACAATTTTTATACAGAATTTTTCGACAAAGAATTCATGCGATATTATCATTTTTACATTGATTATAGGAATTTATAACTCCGTCTACTGGTTTTTGTGCGGCACTTTGCTATGTGTTTGGGATTTAGTCGGGCAAACGAAGGATTTAGTCGACGGTTTGGAGGGCCGCATAAAATGTACGTGTGACAACTAAAATTCACATGACGTCGTTCTCCTGGATTTATTATTAATCACCAAGTTCACATTTCCTGGCAAGTTGGGCAATGCATACACCTGAATAAACGCATGCCATTAAAATAATGTTGAGTTGCAAACGGTTCTTCGAGAGCGCAGTAGGCCAAGTGCTAAATGATCGCGTGAGTAAACCATATAACAAACCGTTTCAAGCAAGCTATCTTCGAGGGGAGTTAGACAGCAAAGTGGTTATCTACGTAATGCGCATCTGACGGCTAAATATTTCGTGAACCACACCCAAAAAGGTCATCGGGTATTACAGAGTGTCCGAAGATAGACAACGTGTTTGTCAGCGTGAGATAGCAGTTCGAACCTTTTTTAAAACGCTGAATGTTGTTACTGGCTCTGACTTCATTTGGTAGTCTATTCCAAATGTAGGAATAATCCACAAGGAAGAAGTTTGCACGTATATTTTTCCGGAATATTGGGGTTTGCAAGGTGGAACCCTTATTTCTTGGACCATATGGAAGGCTATGTTGTAAGTGGACATTGAACGCTGTGATGATCGCATCCGAATGTATGAGTTTATACAGCAGCCTCAGGTTCAACTTTAGTCTACGTGACCAAAGTGGAACAATACCAAGTTGTCTATAGGTGAGCAAAGAAGAATACCTTAATAAGCTTTTGGTAGTCGATCAACGAAGGTTTTGTAACACAAGCATAACAGACTTGCGTAGATGACAGTAAATGGAAGTGCAATACTCGCGTTGAGGCCGGGCACACATTTCATAGAGCGTCAGCTTCGCAGCTGGTGGACTGAGCGTCTTTCTGATACAGCCTATTGTTCTTCCAGTTTTTGCTACCTGGGAGCATACTTGTTCGGAGAAATTAAGCGAGTTCGAGCACCGTATTCCTAGATCTCTGACCGGAATGGCTGTATCAATATCACAACCACCTAGTGAGATGGAGCCATGGGGTAGTTTACAACCATGAGTGACGATGCTCGATTTGTTCGCTGGGACCATCTTCAATGGGGTTCTGCACCAAAAGTGCAATGACGCTAGGCCTTGCTGTATAGTCCCTGTATGGAATGAAAACTGGTGGGTGGGAACAACAGTTTCGGCTGTTGCAGTGTAGAAAAGCTAGTTGCTCTGATACCCTTTGGAAAAGGAAGAGAAACGACAGTAATAATTATTACGATTACAGAACGGCTGGTGATGCCCGGGGCTGAAATCGACCCTTTCTGATCCGTTCACCAAAGGATAAATTTTACACCGACTTACATGTAATCTGTAGATTCAGGGAGTGTTTTTCCTACTATTTAATGCAACACCATTTGTACAATGGTACGATACACTGAAGCCTTTCTCTGCAAATGCGAGAAGCCCCCGAGGACCGAACAGAGTGCACCCTTACAACAAAATGGGCGACTAGGCACTGCTTAACAAGCAGGAGGTTCGAACAAGTGATCACTGGTTAAATCGGGTCAAAGTAGCTGTTCGCACGTCGAGAAGCGATGGAAGTTATTGGTAACTCAAAAACTTACTTGAGGATTTCACAGGGCTCAAGCTGAAAATCAGTGAGAGAAACAATGACAGCGGTTGATCCCGGACGTCTAGTGGTTGTTCGTCAGAACTGGCCCCTGCAACAGCACTTTGTTCAAAGAGGTGTCCCTCTATTCGCTGCGCAGTCGAATACTATTTGCACCTTCCCTGGGTTATTGGAATCCAAAAACGGGTGATAGGGCAAGTACCGCCAAAGGGTCTTATCCTCGCTGGTGTCAACTCTGGATATATAACATCCGGCCACGTGTGCCTTGATAATCTCGCTAGATTTACGTGCCAATTCATTATCGTGGGAACGTCTCCCTTCTAATAAATTCAAGCGTTTCTGGGCCAGCCACCAGTTATCCGGGAGGTTTACACTGTCAAACCGCAATGGTGAGCCTATCTCATACTGACCATCCTTCAACGTAGCTGTGGACTCTACAATAAGCTGGATGGGCCACCTCTTCGGAAAGCCCTCGCTCGACAAACTCTAGATCGAAAATACGCTGAGCCAACCTTGCTAGCTCGGCATCCCTCGAGCAATGAACTTCAGCCTTGCTGTTTGCTGAGAGTGACGTGTCCTCTCAAGGTCCAGCTCAAGATCGTTTTTACAGCGTATGGCTGACGCCTGCTTCCTGCCCGCTGATCTATTATCGAATGTGCTTCAGGCACGTCGCAACCTATTAATATCCCGACTGTACCTTCTCTCAACGAGGTGATGGGCAGACCGGCCAAGTGGGGCCACCGGTGAACGTCATCCTCCGATATGGTTTCAACCCGTTCAACCGGAAGACCCTTGACAGTAAAGGCCTTGTCGACCTTGACCCTACTTCCATCATCTAAAGATTCAACTTCCAAACTCAGCTCTTGGCATTTGATAGTAGCGGTCCTATTCAATGTACGGATGCTAAGCGTTCGTTTACATGCTGGCAACCCTAGTCGCCTGGCTAAGGACTCATCTATGAGTGTGGTATCGGACCCTTTATCTAGAAGGGCATATGTTTCGACCGTCCCGACTGCCCCCAATTAATCTGACAGGCATGAAACCTAGACGGACACTTCGCTCATGCCAAGAGGTGGCTCCACAGCTTGACTCCTTCACTTCGACCTCAGTTCTAGAATGCGCCGGGTCTGCGTGCATCAGGGTATGATGTCACCCTCTACATAGAGGCCGTGAACACTGAACACGGACCCTGCAATACTTGGCTGTGTGGTTCGGCAGTAGAAAAGCGAAGCTGCGGGTTGAGTGTTGGGAAACCATGCTGGGTTCGGGGGCCGGTGTTAAAATAGCTGCTTGCGTGAGTGTTCGATGTTTGTTACGTGCTGATATAATGTTGGTGGCTACGTTCCCTGCCTCATTTGTTCCCTTATCATCGATTTGTCTAATTGCGTTGGAATTGGTTATACTGATTACGAGCTTCTCTTACAATCTGGCACTACCATTTAAGTTACACACGTGACAACTCATTTCTCCTATGGATGTTGTTCTTGACGTATTATTGAATCTTGATACTGTATATTTGTAAAAGTTGTTTCCGCGTAGTTCTTCTCCCTTACTTTCCCTTCGCGGACCATTGTTTCTGTGTACCCTGGTTTCATTTTCGCCTGACCGCTTCGCTAGTACGTGACTGTCGCATCCGGTTACATTTACGCGAACAGTTAATCTGGGAACTTGTACGCTTGGTGGATTCAATATCAAGGCTAGTTGTTGTATTCCACTATTCGGTTCATTATATTGTTTTTTAACATTAGCACCTTAGTAATAAGGAACTCACCAATACGACCGTCTTCCTTTTAGGACCCGAATCGGTTGCTCGACGGGCACAGTATTTATAGATGCTCGTTACCTACAGACGCGACTATCGAGGGTCCAGCACATCGATAGACGTTGCGGCAAGACTGAGCATTGCTCGAACAATCACTAGATGTCCGGAATCAACAAGAGCGTATGACGTAAAAATGAAGTTGGTAAACGTGCTTCATTTCAGAAGAACAATAGAACGTAGGGCCTTCTCCCTGTACTAATCGATCCAAACAGAGTGGTTTCAAAAGTAGTCCAAGAGACCTTAACGAAGTCATCACAGGGCCCCGAAAATCGGATCGTTTTCCAGACCGAACGTGGCAGTAGAAACAACAGCAACTAACCAGTTTGGTGTAGCGATACATACTTGTTGTTTTACTTGCAGCCAAAAGATATTATCTTGCATATGCCTCTAACAAGCAAAGTGGTCTAATGTTCCGTCCTGCGGTACCGTCTGAAGTTCTTAACGTCACCTGGCGTAGGAGCTCGGCATCACCGTGAAATATCTAACTGATTGCACCCTGGGGCAAGATACACTTGGAGGCTCCGTCATCAAGTAAGCCAGCATTGCCAATCAAAAAGCGCGCGAAGACAAGGGGCACCTGGAGGTACCCCGTGAATTGGGTGATTGTTCACTCCGCCGTCGACCACAAAGCCCAGAAGCGAGTGCTGTTCAGTTTGTCACGGTTTGTTGCGTTAGTTTGAGATTGCTGAGGTTTGTTTGATATTGAAAGGTGGCCCTACGCTTTGCTCTCTTCCCCAAATGAGATACCTTACCCATCCTTGTTCTGACACCACCTACTTTGACCGTTTCCCTCACCCCTATTTAGTCCGAGCCCTGTGAACTTCTGAATGCGGAAATTAAACATTTTTCTTCCATATTTTCCATTGAGTAACTTATGAGTCTTGTCGTTTCTCGATGCATAAACAGTCGTTTTGCTCTGACCAAACCAATGACCTTTATGTTTGAGTGAGCTCGACCCGTCTTATCTTCCACCATTGTTGATCGGTGCCTGGTTGTCAATTTGTTGTGCGGGCACTTTCTTTCTTTAATTTCCGAGGATTTTCATCTTCTAGGTGAGAGACTCAGTTTTCATGTACATTTATTCAATTAGTATCGTATTAAGTCCAGTTATTACGAGCGCCTTTTCGTTAACCGTTCCGAAGATAGATTCTCTGTCGTTGAATATTGAGAGGCATTTACTGGATCAGCAGATTACGCGTAACTCGGTGTGAACTTGAATCGTAACTGAACGATGCAATACCCTGTGGGCAAGAGAAAGTGTTTATGAATTAAGCCGCTGCAAAGTCTATGAATCTCTGGTGGATGAAGATTGAAAATTTGGAGGCCAGACTTGTAGGAGAGATACCATAAGCCAATGACCATTCTGATGGCTACCCACTCGATGGCAAGTACGCTCTTTTTCTAACCGTTGTAAACGACTTGTTTGACATATTCGAGCAGTGGTCTTATGTAGACTCCGTAAAGCGTGTGATTGGCGTGCTTGCCTACCCGGGGGAAGGTTCTTTTCATCATCCCAAGAGTCATAAAACTCCCTTCGGCGACCAGCTGTTGATGATAAAAGAAGGACTAACCAGACGACAACCAAATCCTTGTCTGTTTTGAGGTCTACTTCCGTGATATTTACTACACCTTGTGCACCGCCTATCATGAATAGGTTTCCGGAGTTTCCTCCGAGTGACGTCTGCTCACACTTGTTGTCGTTTAGAAGTAGGCTCCAAACATTTGACCGGCACTTAAGGCGGTCAAGGACAACATGTAATGCATTGGAGTCACGGGCATTTCAGATTTTCAAGTCTCTAGCATAAAGGATGGCGTTGCTTTAGATCAACTTGGGGAGAGAATTGATGAAGATCAGACACAACAATGGACCAAGTACCGATTCTTGAGGGACTCCCATAGAGACTGGGGATGGAGAAGAAAGGCCTGTACCTGTTTTCACCTTGAAAGTCCCTTTGCCAGGAAAGGAAGTAATCCAGCGCAGAACCTCTCCTTGGATTCCATAAGCTTCTAGTTTATGTACCAGAGGATCGTGTGGGACACGGTCGAATGCTTTGGCAAAGTCGAAGAAAATAACATCTGAGATATGACCATCGTCTTTGGGCTCCGTAAGGCTATCCCTGAAGATTAACATATTGGTTGCGCTCGACCGATGGGGAAGAAAGCCATGCTGGGTCGAAAAGTAAAGGTTATTTGAGAAGAAACGCATAAAGATGGTGCGTTTTGACAGCCTCTCCATCATCTTGCGTGGGATGCTGGTGAAACTGATCGGCCAATAACTAGCAGAAGAGTGACAATCACCAGTTATAAATATAGGTGAGACGGTGACCTCTTTCCATGCCTCCGGAAGCGTGTCTGTCCGAAGTGTCCGTTTGTAAAGATTGAAGAGAGGCACCGCCAAATCGAGGGCCGCTTCTTTGAGGATCCGAGGGTGGATCGCGTCCGGTCCCATGGTACTCTGAGGATTGATGTTAATCAAGTGGCCCTGAATGTCGAACACAGAGAAGTCGGCTGTCAGGAGGGTTATTGGAAGTGTCTCCGCAAGAGAACTGGATGCCAGTTTGGCAGA
>QNGE01005287.1:0-36405 GCA_008508345.1 Paragonimus westermani | reverse complement strand
GACCGAGTACGAACGCAACCATCCTATTCCGAAATATTGAACACTTAGACTTCTTTATTTGATTTTTCGAGCATCCCAGTTTGCCATCAGTTCCGATTGCGGTCTACTATGTTTAAAGCGGAAACTTATGAATATCTGGCCTTATTCACTGCCACAGCATTTCCAGTTGTTTCTTTATGGTTCATCAATTACATGGCAACTTGTNAACTTGTACTGTGGCTGTTTATTCACAAACTAAGCGACCACAGTATTTGAAAAAGTTTGCAGGAAAGATTCTCGCAAAAATAGTCGACAGACACCCACTTCTCATTGATATTGCCGTCCACTGATCCATCAGTTAAACCCATGTTCTTGTCCGAAGGTTGAGCGAAAAAGAATGGAAAGGAGTTGAATTCGCAGGAATTCGATGCATCCCAGTCAAACACGATTCACTCTGTGGAAGTATTTTTCCTGTGTAGAATGTGTGGTGAAGAAACTGCAAATTTCCAACCATGCTAATGCAGGACGTGAAAGTAAGTTGCACCATTGCCCCCACTAATAATGCCTAATGAGAACAACTCCGCTCGAACCAACTGAACTATACTGTTGGGATAGGTGAAAATCACATCAGTCGTGAAAGCGTCTTATCTACCCACATCACTCAACAATATGGAATAGTTCCGAGTAGAAAACCCTAAACGACAGTTTGAACAAAATCTCTACTATATAAAATATGACTTATTTCATGTCTATTGATATGGTTGTTCTCATCATTAGTTCTCGATTAGCTTGAATCATGAGGAAGGGAAACAGAGACGTAAAGGTGAGCTTCATCTTTGTGGAAACAATCCGCGCAAATTGTTTAGACTGTGAGAAGAACACGCCATTTCTGTCAACGGTGAGTTGTTGGCCAGTCAAATATTGGCACACGTGCACACTGTCATAAAATCAATCTTCAGTTTTGCGTGAGTTCCAGCTACATATTCACGTCCCGATCAAATTGCTCATTTGTGATACCATCCTCCAGCCCAGTGTAAATCTGGAGAATGAAAACCGGGAAATTTGTGATTGAAAACTGCGTGGAAGACGGAGTACCTTGAACGTGGCAACGTACTCGTATGTGACGCACCGTTTGGTGCTTCAATTTCTTCTACCACAGTTTAAGGTGAACGCACGGATTCGTTGGACACGCATGACGAAGCTAAGGCTGCGACCTAACTCTCTTAACAGGCGTATCGGTGACTTATCAGTCATTACCAGTTAGCACATTATGTTTTTTTCACCAGCACGTCAAAATTCGCCCTGTTGAAATTCTTCAAAATTCCAACACAGTGGATTACGGTAAAACGCGTGCGTTGCTCGCATTGTTGTTGGGTGCATCCAAATTCAACAAGTGAAGTGAACCTAGGGCTTCACCGTCATTTAACCATACATTGTAGTCAACCAAGACTTAGATAAACAGAGAAAGGAACAATCAGAAACCTATGCACCTCTGCTCCGATAGGTTGGCATTTTGAATAACCCATTGCTTTTCGAGAATATTCTGGATGCTGAGTGATTGGTCAATTCGTTTACAGTCAAAATCGAATGACAGATTTCTGCTGCACGACAGGACGGTTGTGCGTTGCTTCTAGGCCTTCTGGAAACTGGAGTTCCGTACAATGCAAAGCGGCATATTTTTCGAGCTGTATTTGGAAAAACTAACGAACGGGTAGCACGGGGATGTGCCCGAAGGACGCAAAAACACTGTGCTTCAAGGGTACATTGGACATTGCTACGATCGCAACACGTGCTTCACGGGTTATGCTGTAACATGCCTAACTGAGTTTGTTTAAATACTTGGCATGTGGAGGAGTAAAAGTGCACAACATGACGCGACATGATGAACAACAGGGATGTATGATGCTATCCATAACTTTATTTCACAATTTGTCAAATAATTACGTGCATTTCGGTCAGTTGTATGATACGATTGCTACTCGTCATCTAACAGCTGCCGTTTATTTAGAGAAACGACATGGTAAGTATATCCGAACCGTACACAGAACGGATATGCGAAAATGTATTGTGCGTTGTGCTGACGGTCATTATCAAGTAAATCCTTGGTTAAGCCACAACGAGTTGAAAACCAAAGAGTTATCGGTCTCGCAACGACATGGTAGTTCAGACATGCAGTATTGACCTCAAGCTACTCAAGAAACCGTTGGAAGCATTTTACGATCCAATTCTTGAAAGTCAGATTGATGGACGTGTCCGCATGTACAGACATCATGATCTATAGCTCTTTCACCCTGAGGTTGACGTAAAATGCTTTGTTTGCAAATCACTCCAGGAATCGCACAAAAACTGAGAATAGGCTTTTAGTCTATGTTTTTAAAAATCCCGATATCCGCAACTTTGAACTGTAGGTTACATAATTCTATGAAGTCAACGGTACAAATGAAACTGAATAACGACATTATTAGTCACATATTTCACAGTTCAAACATGTTTCCTCTTCAACCGATTGATAGATGCAAACGTTGAATGAGGGAGCTGCAGCAGAACCGCTACAGCGAATAAAGCCATTGATCATGAGCTATCATCCATTGGGTTCCCGTCTTCAATCACAAGTCGGGTCTGGTCTAAATCATAGCAAAATTTTCAGCCCATTTTGTGTTAACACAGCGGAGTGAGCTATGTAGATAAGGTCTAATGTGAATAAACCCCTGACTGGCGCTAATCAAAGAACGCCAATCATGGAACTGATTCTCACAAAGGAATTTGTGAAAGCCAAAATGTTGATTAATACGTCATGCGCCATGGTGTTGCGATTGCATCTGTAACTGGAAGGGGGATATCATTCCAGTCACGTCTAGGGCGATGAACCACGTGTCTTTGATTGGACTAGTAAAGCGTCGCATGAGGTAGAAATATGTAAGCTGACGATGGGTCCGTTTCTGACAACGCACGAATTGTTGGCCCTATGAGTCCAAAGAGGACAAGATAAGGTTAACAAGAACCATGTAAGCGGAAAGATGCTTGAAATAAAGTTCAGTAAACAATGCTCATAAATTTGTTAGTATAAAGGGATTAAAAGTAAGTGTGATTTGCGTTGCTTCAGTCGAGTTGCGGTAATTCAAAAAGTTATTTTATGCACCTCAGAAGGCAAATGTTCGGCAGTTACACAAACACATTGGCAGTAGATGAAGCATTTACAAGGAGTTGTGATTCAGTGTTACAAACAGTTTGTTCATATAACTGTCGAGGTTAATAAGAAAGAGTCCTAAAAAGGTGATAACACATGAACCGTACGCAAGGGTATGCGAATAAATCGGCTTGAATTGAGCCAATGTTGAGGATGTGGATATGTGGTTTGAATGATCAGATCAAACAGGATAAACGGAATCAAGCAAAATTTGGCAGACAAAGAATTTGCTTGCTTAACGATAACCAGCCACTGCAGAGCCAACCAAACTATGACAAAGAACAGCGCCACAGATAGTTGGTCGTCCCATGATCAACAGGACAACTGAAAATACCCAAGTGTCAGATGAAACAAGTTATTCTGCTGCTAGTGAGCCATAAGTGAGCTAGTATCACTTAATTCTGCTACTGAATGACCGGTATCAGAGCAATGGTCAGTTTGGTTTGTGAAGATGTATGTTTTTCAAAGTATTGGGGGGGCATAATGAACCGCCCGAACGCAAAGCCACATTCACGAACACCAAACATAAGCTTCTGAATTCATGTTCTTGTGTTTCTTGATTCAATGAGAGTGCTCAAAATACTTGCAATCCTATAAGTCACACGCATGACAACAGAAAATCCACAGCCTTCGGGAATGTAGTAAGACCAGTGTGATGAAGATTAATGTGAACATATTTCAACAAAATTGTCACAGTCGGTACCATAGTCAGTCCATCTGCAGCATCAGAGCGCAATATAGATGCAAGGTTTCCTTACCGACACCATACCAGCGATGCAGTTGCCTAGTCCCAACTAGTTCACCGAAGTGACTAGACGATCCGTTGTTAGTGGGTGATTGGAAGCGGACATGGAAGACTTCATACTGGTTGACAGACGCTCAGAATTGGTTGCATTACTCACATTCAAGTAGACTTTCTGTTCCATCTCTTTCGGAAGGAACACAGATAGTCATTCGTGGAGTACATGCTTATTACTACCAAGGTGTGAATTCCAGATAGGGCAGCCTCGGTTGAGTTGCACAGCATCACTGTTTAAACTGATCACTTTGGTTTTGCTCAGCCGACCGTTGACAACAGCTTTCAGTGCTTATATCCTTCTGTGAAATCGTCACCGCCGTTGCAAGCAAGTCGCTGGATAGAAATGGTCGCAGAGAGACTGATCACAGATCTCGCTCAAGCGGGAACATGTGTTAGTGCTTTATTAAGTAGTGTCATAGGTAGCCCGCAACCGGATATTTCCATTCCAAATAATAACTTCACCTAAGCAAACTCCATTAAACAAGAGGATGTACAAAACGAATAGACAAGCGATTTATCCCACGCAATTATCGTAACTTGAGTTCATCTAAGCATTCGTGCATAATCAGAGAGTAACACGAGTCTTATGCAAATTATAATTAAGATCTGCTGTGTAGCTTTATACGTCACTACAAGTTGGGAGCGCACCATTGCAGAAGAGCAAACAGACGGCAATGCAAACCTGAAGAAATTCCTAACCAGATTAGCTGTGATGGATTTTCTTTTATCTGAAATATCATATCTTGTCCGAAGGAACAAGAATTTCAGCAACGAATTTGCAACTGTTTAATGAAACGAAATAATTCCACTACTGCCTCACCACCGTTAGATAATCGGCAGGATTAACAATGCAACGGTGATGAGCGACTAACCATGATACGTACGTAGGCCCGCAGTGATTAATATCCATATGAGCATGTAAAAAGTGAGGTTGCGGCTGCACACTCTTTAGAAGATCCCCGGTATTAGCAGCAATAAATCCAGAAGTATTCACCTGTAGTTCACAGGGTGGACCATTGCAATCTGTCAAGAATACTGGATGCCCCCATATGCTGATCCGCATGAAAACTGATGCATATTAAACTAACTATGCTCAACTTCTTTCACCAGCCTGTTTGTTATATTAGCAAACTTTACAGAATCAGTCACTGTCTCACAGACGTAATATATTGCCAGTTGCATAACATTATCATGCTGGTTCCAAGACATCCTTAGCATTTTTTCAAGAGAGAAAATACACATGTGAATATGAGATGTTATGCGCCGTTAAGAAGCATAAACTGATGATCGCAAAAAATTTCGAAATTACAAATAAGAAGTTAACATCATGTGAAGAACTGATGTGCTCTGAACGCATATGTGGGCTGCCTTCACGGCCGTAGTCGATGCATCCATTTCAAACTGATTCTATCTAGATCAATCGAGAATCATTAGTGGTCAGCTCCTTAAGGTTTCGTCGACGTTGAACATTGAAAGTGTTTAGACGAAAACTATGGTCGCAAACAGCGTGCGTATGCGCTTGCTGGTCTCGTTCTTCTTATCTATGATAACATTGTCAGATTCAGCAAATTAAACCATCTGTATTTACAAATGCAAATGCGAATCTCATGTGCAGTTTCACTTTATTATTTTCAAGCAATATTACCCTCCGTGATTACACCTCATGACTGCTGACTGTCCTAGAATATAGATAAAGAAATCACATGTTGGCCTATTCTTCTATTGGCGAACGACAACCCGGGGTGATATGGCCTTCACCACTGGAATTCTCCGTTCTCACCGGTTGTTGGTAATCGTTTCATTGCTCATTCCTCTTCGTTCTATGTAATATTAACCACTTTACTGACCTTTCTCACGTACGTTTCATTTTTGTTCCGTGTTTACAGCCACCGATGAACAAGTTTGTTACCAGCTTAATAATACTGGCTCCGTAAGGATTCAGTAAACACCGTCATATTTCATGATCGCTCAGAAAGCTTAAACTGTTCACTGTTTTCTGCTTAAGAATGATGGACCAAGCGTTCGTTTTAACTCAGTAACTTAATGTTTCATTCAGAATTTGACATCGAACAGGTTGCGGCTCAGGCGTGCTATCAGATGGTCTTCATGCTGGAAATTCTTCACCAGTTAGTAGGTCATATACAAAAGCCATACACAAAAGTATGAAAAGCGTAGTGTCGGCTGTACCGTACCGAACCGGAGTGAATCGTTCTATTGAGGTTTTATTTGGGTTTGCATACCCTACAAAGTGGTCCCATCGACAATGTTTTTGTGCGATTTGAATAAGAGGTCCGCAATCTTGCACACGAAGTTGTGGTATTCTAGCGACTATGCATTTGCCAATTCGATTATACCCATAAGACGTTCGGTCCTGGTTGATCCCACTAGTGGTCCCTATTCATATCGGAATTGGTAACCCTAGTTTCAATTCGTCATCATTCGAAGGTTTCGTGAGAAAATCAAATTTTACACAGCATACTAGAATGAAAGTTATTCTGGTCCCACTGAGAAATCAGTGAATAATCAACTGCTTACTGACACCAACTTGACCAACAAGTTGTGCGGTGATTTCGAGCGAGGTAGTTAGAGACCTGTTTACTCTAGAGTACGTCACCAGAGCACCGAGATTTGCATGTTTCTCACTTTCTTCAGAGGTGCTTACAGGGAAGTAACAACGCGTAACTGTGAAAGATGGATGTTTTTAAGGAGAAAATCATCTATCTCGGTTACGTGCCACCAATTAGAAGAAGCAATATTGAACCCGGGAAAACAAATGGGCGGTAAGATGAATGCATATTACAATTGATGTGAGGGCGATCAGCTGGGTAAATGGTGTGTTCGAATTTTTATCACTTTCAAACGTGCTGTTATATGAAGGCACCAGTCAGAAAACAGACACAAAGTTCCATGGTTACCCCAAATTTAAAACCAAAGTGAAGGGCTCAAAAAGTCGAATAGCTAATGGCCAGCTCACCAACAAAAAACCTTGCTAGCTGTTGTATCCGATTGATACATAGTGTTAAGAGAATCTGTATATGTAAGATTTACTGCTGCTAAACACAGGAAGTTGAACAATTCTTTTAGATAGGCATCAATCAACGGCGAACAGCGTTATGCCCAGCTCACGGAAAAGCGCCAGCCGTAATACACACAGAAGCTTTTTAGATAGACCAACTTCGGGGGAAAATTGTGAAGATTAAGTAAAACAGATTACATGTGCTGTACACAGGTGTACAAATTACGACTTGAATACCCCCAGATTGCCGTATCCCTAGAAGAATGCTTACTGGATTTTAGTCCGATTTAGTTAATATGGAAAACTGGATTGGTCATGATTACTGTCTTTGTGGTTACTATAGATACCGGATTGCTCTAATCGCAGGATAAAACTGAAGGTTAAATTTAGCACTGACTCAGGACACATGTGCGGGATAGCACCAGTCTCACACAATAATTAGATCTGCGGTTTAGGTTCACAATAATGTACGCAAATTCATTCACATTCGATCACGCGTAACCTTGAGCTTACGAATAAGGCATAACACGTGATATTGTGAATCCAGGGCAAGCTGTATCGTCAATTCTGGGGATTAGGCGTGAATCCGTATGGGAATTACGAATTTAATGTAAGATATTCGGCATTATGAGTTGTTTATCATGAAGCGTATAATCTCATGTTTATGCGTTTATATTAATAAATAGACACAGTTTCATAATAATCAAAGTGCTTATTAAATGCAACAGTGGCAAACTGACATGTTCAGTATTCATTTGACACAGAAGTACTTTTTGTGCAAAACAACGAAACACTCACGCCTGTGTAGCTGATAGCCAAATGAATACATAGAACATTATATGAAAATTCACAAATAGACGATTAGGGATGTAAACAAGATTAAAAAATATTCTTATATTGATAAAGTGAGTATCGTGTTAGATGGCCAGGCCAGTTTCCGTCAAATGGATAGTGGAAAAAACAGAGCGCCTGGGATCAAAAAGGCAAGTTTAAACCCCCCACGGTCTTCAAGGCTGATTGAACGTTATAGATTAATCGATATTTGCACAAAATCGCCTCAGTGGTTTAAAGACTTTCAGCGTGTACAGATTACTCAAAATCCACATCCTTCAGGTACCTCTGAAATCAGTTTTTGAAGTGTGGAACTCTCCCTGTCATTCACTTTACAAGTGGTCGTCATGTATACTGAAACTCATTATGTAAAGACTTTCGAACCAAAGCTCACGTGAATTTTTTGGTCATGCGATTATAATCAACGATATCAATTTGAGGGACCAATCATGGATAGAACCACACTGAAGTGGAGTGAAAGTGATCAGCCGCATAAGGCAGGAGAAAATGTAATGCATACCGGGTTAAGTTACCAGAGATTATTTCGCGTAAGCTCCTCAGTACGGTTACTAAAACATTTTGCCCTGACAACCTACTTGTCCACCTTCTTTCAAGTCAGGTTTTGTGCACACGCCTAAAGGACGGAGTGGTTGTTTCTGCAGCCCTGTTTTGTGCATAGCCATTCACTGTTTCCTGCGGAATTAGATATGGAGATCCCTTGACCTTACACTTGTCTGAATGAGTCCGTGAATACCACTCAACCTGGTTCAACAGTGGAAAATGAGTCGGTCAACAGCACCTTATTACTGCATCTGGTGAGCCCGAATCGCCTTGTCAACAGGAAGGTGGCCTTTTGTTCAGTCTATTAAGTTAAAGCCACCCAGCCGAAGGCAGCGTGTCTCTAAGGTCTGTGCACAGTCGGAATCTTTGGAAGTCACCCGTACAACTCACCTCATTGTGCCCGAGCACTTTCATACACGATTTACTCAGCTCACACCTTATAAGGTTGTCTAGGCCCATTGTTAGAGTGGATACTTTATTACAGCATGAAAATGATTTTACGGACTTCACTATCCATCCGTTCACTTTCTTACGTACTCTGTTGTAAAACTTCCATGTAAACGTGATGAGTTTACAATGTGTTTCTATCACTGAAAGCAAGCCTGCTCGATACACTGTAAGTTTCTTGGAGAAGCTGGAAATGTTTATGCCGTTTAGCTTTCTGTCATTCTCACTCGACTGCCGTCGGTGGGTTATGAGATGGGCGGCGCGACTAGATACAGAATTAAACACTGCCATAATTCCGTTACTCATCGGTATTCCTCTAAAAACTGTCCTATTAATACACATTTGGAATATTATTCATTTTCTTGAATATAAATATTCTTTTTCACTACTGTTTCGATGTTTGCAGGATTTCCTGCTTTTGATAAATCAACTACTCATGAACCATATTTGTGAATCTCTGTTCAAGTTGTAGCCTATAATTGTGTCAGTGGATGTACTAGCTACAGATGACGTGTTCAACGTCCAGTTATTGTCCAACAGGTCCAATCGAGTGGTCACTGCAACACTGTTACTTCCGCGGTAGAAATATAAAACAGTGTCATGAACTCCAGCGTGAAAGCAGACGGTTAGTTACACATCGAACACTATGGGGAACTCCTGATATCGGCATATTGTCTTGATGACACCCGTTATATAAACTCCCTACCAGATAGAATTTATTATGCTATCATGTTTTGGGGGACGAAGTTCTAAGACAAGGATAGGATGTGGATATATCTGACTGAAAGCTCAACCAGAAACACAAATGCATGTTCACACAGTGCATATTGGATTGTTCAAATTTATGAGTGACAATTCGTTTATTGGTGAACCATATTGTGCATGCACTTGTTTGCAATTAATGTATTTAGGTCACAATTTACGTGGTAATCAGGTGGTCTACTGGACACAGTGGGTGCAAATGTTTTACTGGTTACGGGAACGACACTGTTTATTTGGACAAGATAGAGATGAAGCGATAGACATAATAACTGTTATCCAGTTAACAGCTTCATGAAACCACGTTTTAGTGATGCATTTTGGTGTTCCTCGGGCAGGTTGATAGAAGAATCTTCTCGATAAAACAGGGGTTGGTAATATTAGCATAAACATGGATTATGTTTGTCTTGTCATTGCCACGCCATCGCATATTGACCAACATCGCAACCTACCTCATGAAACCTCAGGGAGAAATTGAAGTTGACAGATGAAAATTAGGGAGTTGTTTTGATTGGCACAATAAATAGAACATTAGATAAGATGGGAGTAAGTGGTTGATATTGTTTTCCTGCTCGAAGTTCATTCAAGATAGCGCTGAGAATAACCTAGAGGCTTAATGGTGAGGTAAGGCTTCGAACCACGCAAATGGTCATGTGCACATACTAACCCCGGGAGTACAGTGGCCAGTTGGCATAGTTTGGCTGGGACGGATACCTGTGACCGACGTGGCATCATGTTCAAGTCAGCTTGCTCAATGCCTCTGTGACTATTATGACCGGTCGGAGTTACACGGTTCAGTGTTGTTACTCAATCTATCCAGAATTGGGTACAACCTAGGGTAAAATTTAGATCAATTTGACAGCGTGCTCTGGAGATGGATAATTTTTGTCCAATTCTCAAGTTCTTTTATATATTGAGCACAAGTCATTTGCTGACAGTTGATAACGACCAAGCCAAAGGAACTCGACAGAGCAGTGTTTGTAATGTTAAGTTCCCCAGGCAAGCGAACGACGGCAGTTACGAACTTATTGTATCAGAATCAAAGGTTAAGTGGAACGAGAAAATGGAGTAAACAATAACAGTTGACTACTTGTTTCCTCATTGTTTTTTGAATATCCTGAATCTACGGAATTGCAACGACGACGCTGATATCATGCCTCTCAGTGAATTTAAATAGGTTGAAAAATATAACTTGCATCAATGTTAAATCTTTGTTATTTACTTTAGTGCTTATTGGTACCCAAACACTTCGGAGTTACTTTCATACGTGCGAATAGGAGAAAACTAAAATATCCTGCAGTCGGTACGTTGGGACTCATAAAATACGATAAGGTTGGAGATCAAAGTTATTCACAATTCATTTCTAAATGTTGCTACCCATTTCCAACTTTTATTTGTCAGCGTAATACTCGGTTTACATGGTCGCATAGCTTTTGTAGTCTGACTACCCATTGAGTATACATGGCAACAAATTTTATACAAGATGAGGTGAGATCAACTCATGCATACACACTTTTTGGCTTTTCCCAAATAACTCACCCAAGAAAGGTAGGTTAGTAGATGTAGGATTATGAAAAGGCTATCAAGCCCAACGGATTTCTTCCATTCTGCATCCTTAATCTGGTGGCCATCATATTCCGGAATCACATGGAACCGAAAATATCTCGTACAAAGTTCCACTCAGCCGCTTTACGTGGATATATCTTAGTAAAAAATTATTAGGATCACCATTTTGCATATCTTTTTTGAATAAAATTCCAAATGCTGCTCTACAACGTTCTATGGTTGAACATGGAGCAAATCATTAAGGTTCATCAGGAGATATCAAGAGACAGTGAAAATCTTACTCAACTTTTGAAGGAACGGAAATTACGCACTTTGAAAAATCGGTTTCACTTATCTAGACTGAGGTTCGATCTCTAGTACAGCCGTGCGAGGGATGCTAACTTGAGCTCACAGTGAGCGCTCTCGGGAAAAATTCACGTACAACAGTGCAGCGTTTTCCATCGTATGAAGAAACATGTGACCTATTTGATAGTTAAGCTCTTCACTACTCACTTCATTTCAGTAGTCCCGCACGAATACGTTGCAGTTTAGAACAGACTGATTTGTGGCTATCCTGGGTTTCGGGTGAAGGCCAGATTCAACTGTGCCCGTTTACAGTTTAATGGCTTGAAAAGCTTAATTTGCAAAATCTTGCTATCCGACTGCTCCATTCTGTAAGGAATGGAAAAATAAAATTTAAACGCTGGTCGTTAAACAGTGTGAACGGATATTCATGTTTGACCACAAGCAAACTGCGGACCCTCGTTGTGAACAAAACATTTATTTACCCGAAGGACTTCCTCAATAACATTGCGTTTATAGGCATCAGTGTCAGTATGTCGGAAAGCAACCATAGACCCATGAATCATTCACTTACTTACTCTCAAATCCTGTTCCAGTGTGTGGCATTTTTTCCGGACCTTGGTGAAACGTTGATCATATCACGCGACGGTAACCAGCACGATGCTATTTTGTTAACCGATAAGCATCTAGAAATCAAGTTGGAGTTTGAGCCTGTTAAAATTGGTGGCCGTCTTTTCTGCTGTAGGAGATATTGAGAACACGACGAAGTGTCTCAGTATAAAAAGTCCCAATACTCGCTGATTGAAACAAGTTTTATTTGGCGAAATACCCTAGTCTACAGGGAAGCGACTTACTACAATGAAAGCCACGATTGTATATTGTTGTGACCTGTTGGGTAGGCACACACATACAACGCGTGTGTTTTTGTGTGGACGGCACGACTGCGTGAATGATGTTTAGCAGAAACTAGAAACAGCTGCGTATTTCCCATATGTTAAATCTATATACTCACTGCTTATCCTCCTTCAACTTGAATAGAACCATCCTGGTGGAACACATGTGAAAAGTAAACAAAGTTTTCACTTCGTAGTTCAATTCAGTATAAATATCCCGTGTAACTTCCCACGTACATCTGCGATGAATTTGAACCAGCATCCGTCAAGAGTTCCTACTCACCTCTCACCTGCATTTTCATACACAAGTGGTTTTCCATTCTCGCACTGACTGTCAAGGTCGTATGTAAGTCTGGTGCTACAACGGCCCGACAAGGTAAATCAGATTTGAAAATCACTAGCCAACCGACCACTTTATTGATGTTGGCCTTTTCCTAAGATTGGACTGTTTCTACAATATGTAGTTTCCACTCAGGGTAACAGAATAGATGCATCCTGAATAAAACCTCAACCACTTCTGCGCATGTTTAAATATTGGTAATAAGCGTGACTTTGACATTCGTGGATTATTCTGGCTTATCCGCATATTACTCAAGTACAATACACAAGTCTTCGCTGAAAGAATTTTGCAAAGTCGGAATAAATTGTCAAAATCGCACAGTACAAAGTCTCAGTCACCAAACTAATAGTTTCATTTTAGAAAACCGTCTAACGTATCTAAGTGGCAAAAATGATACCAGCAAACATATCAAAGTTTGGCTGATTGAAAGCAGATTTTGTCTTATTCCGGAATGCAAACGTAGCTAAGTCTATAAAGCTGTGGTCTAATAAATAAATCAAATGTGTGGAACTCCCGTTTTGCTAATATTCGTAGATTCCATTATTTATGCTAAATTCCTCAGTTCTGTCAGCCTGATTCAATCGCGGACGCTCAGATCATCCATAAGATAAACTGACAGCTAAAGAGCACGTTGCGACTTAAGACCGTGTACAAACATACTGTAGCGAGAAGGCGTCCAACAAAGCACAATCTTTATTGTCCAAATCGCTAGTCACATGCAGCGCGCGCTCTCTCGTTTATGAGTCGTAGTTCCAACCCGCAGCACCCCCCGGTTTCCGTTCACACGTTGTGTGCACACCTAACCGGTTTACGTGTGTTACCGGTGCCTTCTATCGGAGGGTTTTCCGTTTGCCATTCCTCGTCTGTTTGTCCGATTCCGTTGCGCGATGGCTCGTCCGGCTGCTCGTGCTGTCCGCCATCCACCCAGTGTTGGCCTTGACCGTATTCCAACATCGTGTCGAGATGTTCCTCTAAATGTTGGAAAAACCACGCCTCCGATCTGGCCGTCTGTCGTATTTCGCCTGCCCTGCCTCGCCCGTTGGTCCGATCCAGTCGAGCGATGACTCATCCGGTCGCGCACGTTGTCCTTGATGCGATCGCGGCAGGTTTTCGAACGTACCTCCCCCACGTTGAGGTATTCGGCCGAGCGTTCGAAAACTCGCAACTCTGGCATGACAATCCACCACAATATGACCATTCACACCTACTGTAGTCCGCTGGATAAAATTACGGATACTTGCATATGACATCTGTTAGCTGACTCGAGAATGATAGGAGAAAGATACGATTATTTTTAGCAACCCCCATTATTCTTACATATGTACTGGCATGAATCAACTTCATCCGGAAAAAAAGCAATATTTTGCCGGAAAAATCGCTTGCAATTTACTAAGGATTTATGATACCTTCCTCTGAAGCCACTCATTCATTCGGGCATCATTCCGCTCACCTGAGCATAATTCCGCGGATCAACACGAGAGACAGCGAAAAGTGACGACCAATTCTAACGTGGAAGACGGACCGATGAACAGCGATTTCCCTACCAGAGAAAAGGTAGAAGAGTGCTCGTACAAAAGCAACGGCCTAACGACGACATGAAAGCTCCATGTATTAGCAGGAGTGACTACAAATTCTTCGCAGTCCTTGAACAATTATGAAAACTAGTGCACAGCAACACATATTAAATTCTCATTCACCAAAGAATACACCATGTTGAAGTTGGTTCTTGTGTTAATAACAATGGTAACACTACTTATTTCTTATCAGTTGTTTCTTCAGTGGCAGTCGGCATGATATGAACGGCAGCGTACAGTGTCATATGGCCACATGAACAGCACAGTACTCAACTGTTAGTCCATAATATGATATAACAGAAACTCGTTAGATCTTTGTCTGGGTAACGGATCAATTCAAACGCCTCACTCTTAGAGAGAGTTTTGCTGCATACACCGAAAAATCCTTATGAACACGAGTCATTGTTCGAGGGGCAGCACATGACTATTTATGAATCTTTACTACTTGTGTTAGGCTGAGACGTCGAAAGCTGCAAAAAGAGGAGAAACACATTGTTAATGAACAACATTATTCCTTGCTGAATATGCGACAGTGCACACAACCGATGGCAACTTAAGTAAAATTGAGATTGGCATCCCACACAATTTAACAAGGAACGTAAGGTGAAACCACACCCATCAGTTTACGTGAAAGATTTCTTCTGTAGACAGAAAAGTCGCATTTCTGTTCTGTAAGAAAATCACAGAATACACCTAGCGTAACAGTGAAATTAACTCATCCAAGAGCTCATTTTTTCCGAAAGGTGGAAAAAGCACGTAATATCGGGCATCCCCTAAGATTTGTTCAAAACTGTGTTGTGAACAGGATAGGAAACTTTGTTGACATAAAATTGAGATACTCTGACTCAGTGTTGATATTATTCATGGAAAATAACCCACCTGATGCACGTTACTTAACATTCGGGATAATCCCTTTGGAACTGCGGTTAATGAAGCCTTCATCAACAGGGAAGTTACCAAACATAATGTTAGTAGGATTCAGTACATCCCAGAAGACACTAGATAGCACATTGGAACTAAGCAATAAAATAATTTACTGGATTGGTCAAAGTAGATGGTAACCATACTCAGGCTATTAGGTGTAATGGAAACCGCAAATCGTGAATGTACACGCTTCAGACTTTTGAATCAACAGAAGAATCTGAAAATGTGTTCTAGTGGCCTAGTCTTACGCACGGTCTGGGCTGCTGCCTCTAATTTCTGTAGCTGATGTTTGTCCATTATTTGTTTACAGTCCTCTCTTTTGGCTATCACGATGCTCTCGTATTTTTGCAACCGATTGTGGGCATCGGTTATTAACATACGTAACATCCGTAGTTGATCAACTACGGACCACCGCTCAATCATCCACAGGCTTGGGAGATAGCCAGACAAAACAGGAGACGGATGTTAAGTATGTTAATACCCGATGCCCACAATCGGTTGCAAAAATACGAGAGCATCGTAATAGCCAAAAGAGAGGACTGTAAACAAATAATGGACAAACATCAGCTACATAAATTAGAGGCAGCAATAGGACAGCGAGTAGCAAGAACCACGAGTAAGAAGAGAATAGCCCTTGGAGAAAAGCTCTCAAGACTGTCGAAGAAGTATGTCAACTCCAGCAAATATACGTGGATCAGAAACCTATCAAACCATCCACTAACCAACGACGAGCAAGATGTACTTGTAAAAGGACTCAATTTTAACACGAAAGATGCACCAAACAGAGAATACTTAGCAAACTTGGAACACATAATGAAATCCAACGTCTTACCGGAAGAGGCACAACACCAAATCCGACAAACTATCGTGCCAGTATTGACCCGCAATAAGCCGACCAATAACCTTACACAACGCGAACAACGAGCTTTGAACAACCTCAAAAAGGATGACAACATCATCATTTGGCCAGCTGATAAGGGACGGATGACAGTTATCATGGACAAGGCAGACTACGTGGAGAAAGCAAAACAACTGCTCAACGACACAACCACCTACCGCCTACTCAATGCTGATCTCACCAAAAAACTGGCCAACAAAATCAACAGCACACTAAAAAAGCTAGAGGCTACACATGAGATAAGCAAACAGGAGCGCTGGAAAATGCAGTCAAAAGATGCAACCACTGCTCAATTCTACGGACTACCAAAAATACACAAAGATGGTGTCCCACTACGACCAATTGTATCTCTACCGGGCACACCGACCTACAATTTGGCCAAAGACCTATTCAAACGGCTACGACATCTCATCAACGGATCAGAACATTCCATCAGCAATGCTGTAGAATTTTTGAACAAACTAAAACATGTGAGGATAAAAGAAGACGAAGCAATGATTTCGTTTGATGTCACAGCACTCTTCACGTCCATTGACCTCACCCTAGCCAAAGAGACACTGCGAAAGCTGTTAGAAGAAAATCCCCGACCGAATGAATCATTGAAACCGGAGAGCATATGCAACCTCATAGAGCTATGTTTGTCGACGTACTTCAAATTCGATGGTCAAATCTACGAACAACTTAAAGGAACTCCTATGGGTTCGCCCATATCCGGATTTATCGCAGAGGCGGTCATGCAGAGATTAGAGAATATCGCGCTACCAACGATCAAACCGAAACTCTGGGTACGATATGTTGACGATACATTCGTAATCCTTAAACGCTCAATGATTGAAGACACGTACAGACTGCTAAACAACATTTTCAACGATATTAAATTTACGATGGAGATGGAAACCAACAACCAACTACCGTTCCTAGATGTGCTAATCAACCGCAAACCTGATGGAACACTGGAGACCTCAGTTTATCGGAAAGAAACACACACGGACCAACTCCTTAGTTTTCACAGCAACCACCCAGTCTGCCATAAAAGAAGCTGCATCCGAACCCTGTTCAAACGAGCTGAAACACACTGCAGCACCGCAGAGCTCCGAAAAAAGGAAGAAAACTACCTATACCGAGTATTTCTTTGCAACGGATACCCACGAAATTTCATCAGACGGAGTCTATTACAAAAAAACAGAGAGTCCAACACTGCTCAGCCACCAGCAAAACGAATTGCACTACCTTACATCAAAACCGTATCAGAAATGACCGCAAGACTACTGAGAACACACGGCATCACCCTAGCGCACAAGCCAACAGCAACATTACGAAGGATACTATCAAAACCAAAAGAACAATCCAAACCCGCCGACAGAAGTAACGTCATTTACAAAATCCAATGCAATGACTGTAGACAACACTACGTCGGCCAAACCGGACGGAAATTATCAACACGATTACATGAACACGAACTGGCCATCAAGAGGCACGATCAGTTTTCCCTGATCTCCGCCCACGAGGACGAAACTGGACACGCTTTCAACTTGAACACCGCAGAAATCCTTACTCAAGCAAATACCAAACATGCAAGAGAGTTTCTCGAAGCTTGGTACTCATCAACCGGTTCAATAAACAAACACATCGAACTAGACAAAATCTATGAACCAATGCGAATCAAGGATTTGAGGAGACGTAAACGTCATCAAGCCCAAACGACAGAGAGCAGCCAATCAGACTCCGGCCCAAGGACTCCAGGGAACAACCAATCGGACATCAGGTCAAAGCTAAATTGCGACAAAATCAACCAATAGTGGGTCAGGCCAAACACGACAGAAACCGACCAACCAGAATTCAGACCAGTAGGTCAACCCACTCTGCTGTATAAGAGCAGGCATCGATCCAACTTCACCAAACGCCACATTCAAAATTATACGCCGAAACACTCACGCACTGATGATGTCACCTCGCTTGGTGATGAAACGTTTGCAACCTAAATGCCAAGCTCGGCAAACATATCAATACCAAAACAAACAACCCAAGCTACAAACAACACCACCACTATTCCCAACCATCAGAGATCGACCATTATTCGAAAGGTATTTTATAAACCAGCAGCTTATTTGCGATGAGTACTTATGTGGTAAATTTAAATTGTATATGAGGTATTGCTGTCACGTTTAAATTTAACCGCTGATGGCTCTATGGACTGCAAGATGTTTGCAACAAATCTAGTGCCAATGAAATTAAGCAGTTTGATAAACAGATTGGGAATAACACAACGTTTCGAGCANACAAATCTAGTGCCAATGAAATTAAGCAGTTTGATAAACAGATTGGGAATAACACAACGTTTCGAGCAAGTTTGACCCTGCTGGTTGACATGCACTTAATGGAGGGATTTAAAAGACAACGTAACGGGCAAGTTGTAACACTGACGGTTTCAACCAACTCGGGCGGGTTTTCCCAGGAGTTCTATAATGCAGATGGATTACACATGTTCTACTTCGATATAATACACCTCGGTTCGCAGTGTACGTGGTGACTGTTGTAAACCCTTGAATCAATACGTTGGTTCGTCCACGGTATGGTAAGACGATTGATAGGAAATCGGACTTTCCTACCTGATGTAAATAACATGGCAGATCTTTGCTCCGAAAATCACTTGGCGGTCTCCGTTAATTGAGCCTAAGACGAACCAAAAGACGGGTGCAAAAAGCAACTTTGTTCTGCTCCGATTTCGTGTGAGACAAGAAGAAAAATGCATGATATTTATAGGGTGCATAGTAACCTACCAATATTCTCAAACCACATAAGCCAGAGGACAGACATCATAAAAAGTAGTTAAGGTCACTAAGCCGCGCATGAGCGTGGAGGAATGGAAGTCAGACAAGTAAAAAATAGTGAATGTTACCTCTCGAATGTTCACGATATTTCCACTTATTACGATTGCGTAGGATCGTTTACTCGAGGAAGCAGGCGGTTTTAGACAAAAAATGGGTTTCTCTAAAATTAACATTTTGTCGATGCCCGGATTTGAATTTCTGAAAAATGACTGTTTATACTTTTCGAATTATTGGCATGTTCAGGGTCTGCTCTCACTGGAGATTTCGCGCCTTGAAATTGGTCACGCTGTGCCCCTGATAGCGGGATCTAGAACATATGACTTTTTGTAAATAGTTAAACGGTTTGGAGCACATAGAGTGCAAAAGACCGGAGCAGTTGAAACCAGTACCATCAAAAGAAAGATCAACTGAGGACACCTCTTGAGAAAGCCTAGCACTTTGATGATCAGATGATCATTACAACGTAACCATTTATGACTGATCTGTCTACAGTGTTGACAGTATCTGGCTGCTCATTATTCTACAGACCAGGTTTGCAGATTTGGGATGACTGGGTTGTTGATTTGCTTCGACCGAACGTGCCACGCCAGGTAGCAGTTAATTAATGCGAAAGTTGGAATTTCTTATTAGCCATCATTTTAAAACCTGTGTATTTTCCCTGGGTCATACAGGCAAACAACAAGCGAGTAGACTAACCAAATGATTCCTAAGTTTCTCTGCCTATTTTCCGTTCTACGGGAAGCACGTCGACGACTAATCAGGGCAGATTAAAATATAACTGCCTCGCGGCACACGTCGTCTCTTCGCTATGCCTAAATGGACAAAGGCAAGTTGGCACTTTGAAGCGAAAAATCCCGAGATTTCAAAGTTTCGACAGACCAGGAGCCTCACAATCAACGTAATCATGCCAGTAGATATTCATGGTAGCTGACAGGGAATAAACACGACCCATAAAGTTTAGAAAATCTTGGAACTTTCAAACGACTTGTATCTAACGCCGTGATGATGGTCTAGAGCCGATCTATTTTCAAGTTGGCAGACAGCACCCAAAATTCCTTGAAATAGTATTTCCCGTCCATAAACTTGGCTTTGAAGAACAATCGATACTACTTCGCACTATTCCTACAGATGTACATCACACCTGCTTGTATACGTATATATATATATATGTATAAATTCAGACTGCTCCACACTCGGTCAAACAATGAAATGATGCACACAGAATAACGCTGGACGGGTTACCGCAGTAGTAACAAGCGTATGGTCAACTCACTCTGTTTACAATCGGTAACGTGTATCTTGTGATGAGAAACTCTTGCGCGAAGCATAGTAACTGTCTGTTGCATTCCCGTGAACGATTAGATTTTACATCGATAGTGCTGAACAGTCAAGAAAGGTGGCTGTCAAATTCTTATTGATTGCGAAAAAGACATGACACGTTGACCTGTCAGATGTTTCACCCACCTGGCAATGTGCTTGGCCGTTTGATGACGTACAGCTCTCTCACTTCCGCTGATGAAGTCGACCAAACACCCGCATCTGAAGAGATACATAAAATTTGATTTGGACTGGAGTGGCAATACGTCTATAACTGGGTTAGTGAGAACAAGATTTCGGTGCAGATGACGACATGTACGACTGAGTAATAAGCAAGTAATACTGGGAAATCTAGAAGTCTAGTGAACGTGTTACCGACGTCGTCATCTTCGATGAGCAGTTGCAGACAAACTCCCGTCTCAACTATATCGAACAGCATTACTTTTGCGACATCAGCTTCCGATTACTTCTTGATGGAACTAGTCTGATAACCACTAGCCTTGAGGCCGTTTTGAAGAAACCCGCACTCCGACTTTCGTAACACTCAACTGATATCGAAATTACTGAAGTGGAGACATTGGCTAGTCCATATGGCCACTGTGTAATCGTTGCAGTCAGAATGTTTGTAGTAAACAAGTGGGTGTACGTTGAACCCTCGTCCACCTACAATTTAAACCGCCTTTCCAGAAGAGCAGCCGAAATGTAGTCGCAACAGACATTGAATACAGTTTAGATGATACATTCGAATTCGTGGACACTACTGCAGACCGTAACGTAACGGAGAAGAAAGGTTGTCTCTTGATGTATCGTCGTTATTCACTGAAGTATCGTCGACAGAACCACCTAATTAGCGTTGGGCTACCCGTTGAACATCTTAAAGAATTACTATTGTTCTGCACAAGAAATATCCAATTTCAGTCAAACAGAGAGCTCTGTAGTCAGTTTGATAATATTGCCATGGGCTCTCCGCCGGGGCCAGATGTGGTAAATATCCTCATGAGTATACTCAAAAGCAGCAAGGTGAATTAGGTTACTAATGAAGTAAGCCCGTATGTAGACGCTATCTTTTGCGTGAAAGTACTATAAATTTTTAACCGGGCTTTCACCAACAGTCCATTCATTCAGCAGGTTTCCTTACTCGATGTGGCATCCACACACAGACCAGAGGGCTCTCTACGGAGAATAGTGGATAGGGATGAAACATGGATTGGTCAATACCCACACTTCCATAGCTAAGTACCGATCAGTACCAAACGTGGTCTGAAACATCGTCCGACGAACAGATCAAAGCGGATCTGTACAGATGATACAATGAAAGAGGTTTTAAGGAATTTACGGAGGACAATTAGCACTGACGCCTATCCTGAAATGTTCATCAACAGTAACACGCAGAAGAGAACCGCGACCATTACTGGACAATCTCAATAAGGAGAACGTCTACTTGCCGTTGCTCTCCAAGGATGACGCAGCGGTGGAGTTGATATTACGTCAAATCTCTGATGCTATCAACACGACTCATTATGCTGCAGGCCCTAATGTCACATTCCACTAAAAAGGGACGGTCCAACTGATTTTTGAAGATAACATGTCTGATAGGTTGCTTCCTTCTTGATCTATTCATCTGACTGTTCGTCTGGTTCCTCTCACAACAGACATTTGTTAGTGACGATATTAGGATGCCTCAGTAACACCAGACACAACAGTTTCTTGGCTAAGACACTGTTGTCAGTTCCACTTATCACTCAGCCACTTCGATCAATCATATCAAGTCAACTCACTAACATGAGATGTATGCCCGACAGTTGAGTTTCCAGCTTTTTATCTATTCACATCTTCAGAAAATCGAAAATGTTTAACCGAGCGCGGTTGAGTCATAAAAATTTATATTAACTGTCATCTTCATAAACCCCATGGAATTGCCAACGAACGGTTACGTTAGGTCCATTTTTGCAACTGACCCATGAATGAACACGCTGGGATTGCACAAAATTCGAGCCAAATTAGAAATAAGAGAAGAACAGTCGGACGGTATTGTTGTGATTGTACTTCATGGCCGAATATTGAGTTCCATAGTTGTTTTGTTGCGTGAATATTCCCGCTGTACAAGTACTGATTACATTACGATTTCGTTGGCTAGCGTGCTGCGTTATCGCTACTGTGTAGAAACTAGTTCTGGGTTTGAGCAAGCTACATTTCCGATTACTACTGCGTATTTCTAATTACCACAGAGATCTAGCGGAAAATATGGGAGTATACTTGTAGAGATCCACGTTGTCATTTTCGTGATGCAGCCAGTTCAACACTTGAAAACCTCAGATTGAAAGACTCAAAATTGATCGAAATTGAGCATGTTCACTCATTGCTTTCCCAGGTGTATATTTACTCTCGTCACCAGATTCCAACAACTTTGGAAGCACTGTGTACCTGCTGTGAACATATTACTGCCCAGGAATTGTCAACAATCACAGAATGATAGCAGTTAACAAATGGTCACTCCTCTTAAACGATATTTAATAAACATTCTTGTTTAAAGAACATAAATCTGTGGTTAAACACCCGCTTGAATTCTTGTTAATAGCTAGATGTCAGTGCTGTAACCATTCACATAACAACCAAGTAATTTGAAACGGAATGTGGATTGACAATTTGTGAGGTTTTCTGTGGGTTGGTGTGTATGATGTTACAATGAACATGGCACTAGTGTGTTAATTTGTGGTCCATTGGTTACTGACAAGAAACAGGAATAAATATATTCGATTAAAAAGGCTAACATGGAACGTAGACATTTCTTCCTTCAGATTTGGTTGAAAAACGAAGGGTGACTCATCACGTCCCATGAATTTGTACAGTCAAATTTCGTTGCACGTTTGCAAGCACTCAAATTCACCAAAATACGTGTGAAACAGAGAACAAAACAAGTGCTTTTAACACTTCACAATCAAGTCAGTACGGTTATGACGGCAAAACGCGCGTTTATTAGAGAAAACAAGTGAAACTGAAGGACTGATTGATCACAGGTGGGCCAAGGTTCGCGCACATATTACGTCACTGTTTGACAGGGATGTAGCAGCATACTGCGATGTGGCCAAGGTTGTATGTCTTTTACCGGCTATCCGTAGCATGTGGGCGGAAGGTTACGTCCACACATACGCAGTGGCTTCGACCACCTCGGTTTGCTAACATCACTGCAGTCAGTGCCACGTGCACATGCGCACACACACACGCAAACACAATACACACAACTAACCTCACTTTGGACATTAGCCTACGACACGTGATCCAACCCAGCGTTTTCGCCGGGCTGACTAGACAACGGGACTGGTAACACATGCGAACATTACTTGTTTGGGGCTATCGAGTGCCTGGGTTACACAGTGTCTACGTTCGGTAGATCGCTAGTTCGACATTTATCTGACTACAACCAACAATCCGTTGGTGTGGAAGTGAACTGCATTTTGTCCGAACCTTTGCTGTAATCACACTTTTTGTCTACTACTGCAGTACACTTTTGTCACATATCCTTCTGATATAATTTACTTTTGGTTTTATCGATACTACTTATAACGGATTGTGTTTAGCGAACCAGCATCCAAAAGGATTATTCGCTAGTGGTTACGCAAGTCGCAAGGTGTACGCTAGGTGCTTTTAAGAAAAACCCAACTGCACTATGTAACAACATCGTGGTAGATTCGACTGTGGCACGTTTGCACTTTTGAGCTTGCTGTAGATGACTTTCTCACAACTTGATCTTTGGAGTCCACCAGAAGTGAGACAATTGCACTGATGATTAATTAATTAGTTACACTACTACTGAATGACGTTAATTGATCCATTCTTCTGAACATCCCGATGTACGACCTATGGATTCCGCTGCAAAACAGCAGAGTGAGTATGCCATCATCGATTTGTTGCGAACGGGTTGTTTATCTTTCAAATTCTGGTCCATCCTTGAAGTCTAAATAGCGAATCAACTTTGTGACGTGGCCACTGGAAGCGCGTGTTTGATCGAAACGGCGGTTAAATGATTGAACCAGAATATCGCCTCAGAAAAGTGTTCAACACCAGGGATGGTTGGTTGGATTAAGTTGAATGTCTTTTATCACGCAAACACCCCAGTATCTGTTTTTCCGATTTACTTTAGCAATTAAAAGTGGTACATCTTTCACAGTTTCCCTGGCAGCAGGATCTTCATGATTTGTTCGTTGGGTAGTAAGTCATGTTCTGTTTTCCCCTATGAATTATGACGCTGAGAAAATGTAGATATTAACTGGTACAACTGGAGTTCTCGTAAACACGTATTGCAGTGGAACGACCTTGATGATTTTTTCTTTGCCACCTCTATACAATACAACAATCCCTCGACCTCCGTTTCTCAGTTAAACAATAAGAATGGATAGACATTTTCTAACTTCTGTACAAAGCGTGCACATTTTAAAGTAACAGGAAACATTTCCCCAACATTTTTGCCATAAAATCTACGCTCCTGATTAGTCAGTGTAGTCCTTTTGTCCCTAACCTTCTAATGACAATATCCGGTAACAATGAACTAGGAAAAGGTCCCATTGTTAGGACTTCTGTTTGTGTGTTGGATGTGCTCAAAATGCACCACAAAAACAGTGAAGATGTTCACATATAAACAGCGCAACGTTCTCTCCTCTGATGTTATCACATTTGCGAAGAAATAGGTAGACCTCTCGTAAAAATTCCCAGCGTAGTCANCAGTTTCCAATTAATCCAGAACGGTACGTCCACAATTTTTCTTCTTTGAATCTGGACAAAGTATTACTCGAAGTGCTATCTTTAGGCCCTAAGTTTGTTGTCCACAGCGTAAAACTAGGCAATTGGATTTAGAGGTGCAGTTTGAGAATTTGTACGCACAGTTGTCGGTTCTCGATCCTACATCGACTCTAGATGCTGAGCAACTCAAATCTACACTAGTGAATTCGTGTTATCAGTACTTACGCTCGAGTCCAGCCTCTAAATCGGATCTGTACTACGGCTCAACAGGCATCTTATCGAGGACATTCTGTTGTGAATCCGGAGAAAACCGGGATTGTGGACAGAAGGAATTTTGTCGAATTTGGCTTGTCTCCGCGTGATGGAATTCATGTATTAGATAATTTTTATCACCCACGGAATTACCACAATGATCCAAATTCTCTGAAATAATGCGTGCCGGGCTCGCACCACCTGACTCATGGCTTCGCTTACTATGTAGTATAAATAAGCGCTTGATAACTTCTGTGACTGAACTAACCTGATGAGGAATTGTCTAAACTATTGTCCCTCAAAATTTTTTTCAAAAAGAAGCAAGGATTGGTTTCGTAGAACGAACAGAATGAAAGTATCATTTATTTCTGCGCTTTTGCTCATGCTAACAGGGGGTTGTAAGTTAACAAAATATATTTTAACACAAAGAACGGGTCTGTTTTGTTGACAACTGTGCTGGCTGACGTACTGATTACCTACTAGTCGCTTCAAGTTTGTGTACATTGCCGAGGGTTGAAACCATACCTTGAGCGTCATTCAAGCATGACTGAGGATTCCGTATCCAAATTGACACTTTGGCTATCCACCTTCAGAATGATGTAAATAACTCGATTCCCCAGCGTTTCATTTCAACCATTCTCCCGATGCAACACACCTTGTGATATTGGATTGTGAGATGCCAAGTTGAGAGCCTAATTCGCATGATGAGATCATCGGTTCTTGTTAACTGTAGGGTTAGTGTCCCTCCTGGAGAGGTTATTGAACCTCATCATTACCCTCGGTCGTGAGTTTGGTAATGTCTGGATGAATGACTCGACGGTCAACATGGTCGACTCATATGGACTTGGACGGACATTCGACTCAAGCTGATGGAAAGGAAATGCACTGTTGACTAATATTAAAGGAAGCATATATCGTGCTTAGCGCTTCTTACCGAAGGATTAATTGGACGTTCCATTCGACTCACCTTAAAATTCCTCTAAATGAAGCTGTAGTTAACTTGCTTGTTATAACCAGTGGTGGTGAGTAATATAAGTTGAATATCATCGCTGACTCAGTGCAGAATTCGCCGGTCACCTTCCTTTGAAAAGAGGCATCAGACCCCAGTTTTACTGTTAAAGCTCACCAGTGGTGCGCATCTCTGCCATGACTGAGATTTGGAATCTGATCAAATTTTCACGAGATAACCGTGTTGATCAGTGAGACACTGACTTCATCTTAGGTATGAGTGAAATACAGAATGCAAACGTTTAGCCACCTACGGTTTTGAGAATGACTGAGTTACCTGATCTTCTCAACAGAAGATACAGTGATTGTCTTGTCTACATCAGTGGGTGTCCTCATGAAAAAGACATCTCTCTTCAAGTTGAAACAACGTAAAGCATTTCACTCACTGGGTATACTTTGATTACTGCCAAGCATTTGGGACAATTTCGGTTGATAAGCTAAACAAAAATCTTATAGATATACATGCAAGTCTCATCTTTTCTATAAGTGCACTCAAAAGTGAAAACCTAAAACAGTGAGATAATTTGAGTTACGCACACACAAGTAGGTGTGTTCCTTTTGATGCTGAAATCATTTAATAATTGGCTTGTCTAAATGTCACGCAGACATGAAAAAAAGACGGCTTGTTAACCGTACCTTGACACGGCAAACGCACCTAATCTGGACGTTACTTCAGTTTTAGGGGAGTTATAATCATTAGCTGTGAACAAGGAGTAGAGAAAGGCTTGTTTGAAAGAATGTTCCGAAATGCCATCTGGCAGGATGCGAGCAACTCGCACGTACTTCAGTATTTACTCTACATGCATTTTTAACAAGTATTCAGAGACTATTTATCCAGGCCACTTATTCCGGCGGTACCGGAATAATATCTCTATAATCGCTCTCGGTAGGGTTACCATATATCTGCAACGATGGATACAAAGTAGATATAAACGCAGCTTTCATTTCAAATAGCAACTCAAATGAAGGCACTCTTTGAAAACTGAAGAGATCTCAGCAGCTTGCCAGATGTCAGTTATTTGCGGTTGACAACAAATGGTCATGCTGTTTAGGTTGCCTTGGTAAATTGTGTCCTACTTCACTTCCTGTTCATTCACGACTTAGCCTTGCATGAATCCGAAAATTCAGGCTCAATCCTGCCAATTTGAATTTTCTCATTTCCCGTCGACGTATAAACTATTACCAACAAATTCTGAAGTAGTGTTGTGTTATCATAATACTGTCCTAGAAGCCATTGATTTGCCATTGTCAAATCGACTGTTTTCGACACAGGCTTTAACATACACATACCACAAATAGCCCAATCCACTTTGACATAGTATTCAACGAGAAACAGATGAAACATCCTCTTAGAAAACAATACGATGTGGTTCCTGTTCTCTTTGAGAAAACTGAGCTTAAATTCTGACTTTGCAGTGGGGTCTCGTCCAAACTAAGAAACCTGCCAAATTAACTATCACTAATATAATTTCGACGCTCACTGGTGGTGTCGGTAGTTTCCAGCGTGCACCGCATGAACTATCCGACTTGGGCAGTCGATCTGCTGGATTCTTTGACACACTTCATTTGGCACACTTGACTGGGTGTGTAATTGAGTCCAAATGTGAATTCTTTGAGGTCAAGACGTGGCTTTAGTGTCCAACTGTCACCCCCTATCGTTCGGGATACACAGTATACTTTCCGAGTGATGAAACTAGCTGAGCGCCAGTAGGACAAAAATGCCTGAAATGACCATAGCCTGCATGCCAACGGTACGTCAACGCCCGTATCGGAACCAGAGTCACCCACCAGGCTGTTTGGACGGCTTCACTCAGACGTCCTCATTAGTATGTTCACTCTGCTGGCACGCCTCCAGTTTCAAAACTAACTATCGAAGTTTGCCGTCTTCATTTCGTGAACCAGATCACCGTTATTCAGATAGCACAGTGAAGAGTCACAAAACCTCAAGAAACTACGTATTTTGTGGTATCCTGATGGTTTGCGCAAACTCGAGCAGTTCTCATTGCGTCACCAGCATTTCAGAGTAGACCTGCTTCTGGTACATAGAATCATCTAACAATCTTAACATTCGTTTAAGAAATTCAATTTTACCTGGCGAAAATAACTACTTCACAGGTTAATCGCAAAAGCAAAAGAAACAAATGAAACGTTTGAACAACAAGATGCACTCTTTTATCGTCCGGATGTGCTTAGTCGGGAAAAACCATCAACAGTCTGTTGTAATCATGGCATTTGCAGCTGAAATAGACATGGACATGCAGCACATACCTGAGAGGTCGAACTGAGTTTTACGTTTGTCCCCCGACGATGTGCAATTGGTTGCGAAACCGTCAATGACTCCAGTTCTCGTGTATCAAAGCGTTAGAATCACAACTTAATACTCAGTGAGGCTCAACGCAAGCGAACGGGAGTTATGGACTGTACATATTCTAGTGGGTATAGAGAGAACCTTATTATTATGCACGTACCAAACGACGACGCCTGCAATCCAGAGCCGACATCCAAATCAATTTATCTAAAGTGGCGCATAAGACCATTGATTCAAGCTAGAAATGCGTGTAACAAGGTCACAGCAGATGAAATGAGTGAGTTCAACTGATACGCCAACCAATTGCAGACCGATGCATTAACAAAGATAGGTACTTCACATCTGAATTTATACCATAACAACAGGCGAGTTCACGTTTATGAATTGGTGACCTTCATTTCTATCTAAGAGTTACTTTCATATTGATGGGGGCAGATGCAAACTATATGCGAAAATCTAGTTGTTTCAAGAAACGACGTCAGATTAAAATTTGTGAATCGTTTCATTGAGGTATGCGCCAAACTTAGTGCAAATGTAACCAGACAACATTAACTCATTGATTAACGTGCTTTTCAATTCAGAGATCGGGAATAACACAACTTTCCTGGTAAGTTATGATAGTCTAACGAAGAGAACGTTTGTTAGTAGGACTACGATCACAACACACCTGGGGAAGTCCACCCAAGATGGAAGTAACACTGGATATTATAATTCGTACATTTTATTCCGCTGGGTAAACATTTTCCAACTATAGCTTGATCTTGAGCCTGTAAACTATCCTTACAAATAGAAAAGTTGCTCAGAATCTCTGATGTTCTACTAACCCATAAATAAAAATACAACCTTCTATGGGAAAATGGGACTTTCGACCCCCTCTGCCGAAAACTAACCAGATAAATACAATAGCCATATTGACACATTGGAGACAGGGGTAAAACTTGGCAGTCACATATGAATAAGTGCTGAATTACAAATATCAAAGAATTTGTCAAGGACCATCAACACAACAGTTAGATCCATTGCAACTACCTGCTTTTAAACTAAATCTGAAAATCAGCTGGCTAATAACTTACTCGTCTACGGTTCCAACTGATAATCGACAGCATGCAAAGGCATGAACTTTCAAAGTTGGTTTTATAAATTAAGGGCATCGTGTTCTTTCATGTACGGAGCACGTGGGTTTACGAGTGGACCGATCATTGAGGAAGAACAACTCCTCTGAAGAGATCAACAGTGTTTTTTAACACCCAGTTCAACGAGGGTGCGTGCATAATGATCGTGTGTCAGGGATAAAAGTAAACGCCAATAGTGATCGGTGCACTGAACTATTAGCTAAAATGTGTTGCAGACTTCTACCAGCTGTCCCGCGGCATCCCCCCAGGAGCACATCAGTGTGCACTAAATCGTTTGACTACGATTTGTCCACTTCAGCATAAAAATGTGAGGTAGTCAGTTCCTTTCAGTGCCCGAACAAACCCGTTGGAACACAAGTGGTAGGCGTCAGCACTCAGTACCGACTCGTCACTTCCCGACCACTGGTCACTGTTATGGAACCAGCATGTGCATTCAGAATCCTTAGACTATACCAGACCAATGTACTAGCAGTTTGCTGAACCGGACGCGATCAACTGACTAGCCATTCTTTTGTAATCAGAAACAGCTGACAGCAAACCTAACCCTACGTTGGACATGGTGACTTATCCTGATCTGCTGATTAATTATCTATCGCAGTTCCGGTTATACATGAAAAACTGATTAGATATTATAAACTTGACATCGATGAGTAAATACGAAATGTTTGCACCTATCAATTTAACCGTTCTGTCAAGACAAAATTACCGATTGCATGAGTACCCTATTTTTAAAGAAAGATCTAGTATAAACGAAAACCGATGAAAATAGATTACTGCATATCGGTGAAGTCCATAACTCCTTGAAAAATTTGAAACAGTTGGTTTCCTTCATAAATTCGAACATAACAGTAAGAAGACGGACACTGGTAGATACTAAAATTTCGTATTGTCTCTTCAGTAGCAAATAACAATAACCAGGAACATATGTATGACGCTAATGAGATGGGGTAGTGGTGAAATGAAATAGCAAATGGGGTGGAGAACGACAGGACAGAATTATTACGTTCATGAGAGTCTAAGGCAGACAAATAATTGTTTTTGTACACACAATGCTGGCTTGAGACGTCTAATCGCGACCGCCTCAGCACTGAAGAGGCAATACGAAATGTTACTGTCTGTCTTCTTACTGCTATGTTCAAATTTATGAAGGAAATCAACTGTTTCAAATTTTTAAAAAGGCGAATTCCCGCTAATTCATGCAAGCTGCTCCGACGCATTGCTAGCCTGGAATGCAAGATTGCTCAAGAGTGGGTGAATATATGCTTCCTCCGTGACTGTATATCAAAACGTCGTTATTCACGGTTTGTCCTGAAATGTTTGAAAATAAATGGACTGAAACCAATCAGTGGGAACCCAAGGCACCGCTCAGCATTGAGACTGCACAATCGTCAAACCCATGCTCGTCGTGTGCATCTTGCCGAGAACTTACCACTTCCGTTTCGCATGTTTGTTGATTTTTGCAAAATGGTTGTTGATCGAACGAAGAAACTGAGTCTGGAACGCTTTCACAAGTCTTTGGAGAAATCAAAAGATGAACCATGCACTCGAGTACGTTCTGAACCTATCTTCTATACCGCTGGATGTGTTACAGTTGGAAGAGTTGTTGCTAGGACTTGATTACAATGTTCATTCAAATAAGCCGGACCACATATCAACAAAGGCCCAATTTGAGGATCTTTCCGACCAGTTATCAGATCTGCATACTACTAGCTTGGACAATCATAACTGGTTTAAAACAAAGCAGAATGCCATTGACAATGAGTTAATTATGACACCATCAATAGATAAATGTGGTCTTACAGCTCGTCATCTTGAATCTCTAAAAGACCTGAGAACTAAAATCGTAGTCGTGCTGAAGCCAGATGAATATTCCGGTGCCGTAGTTATGGATAAAGAGGTGTATACTCGTAAAATGTTGTCCATACTGAATGACGAAAGTAAATTCCAGCGTATGAACGAGGTGGAGAAGGTGACTGATATAGGGTGCCGAATAATTTGACATCTTGATTTGCTGCTACCACATCGAATGATTGATGAAAGTGCTTTTAAGTCTCTAAAACTCAGTGGTTCACCAACACCGCAACTGTATAGCTTGCCTAAAATACAGGCCAAGAGTGTCAATAAGACCGATTCTATCTATGAGAAATCCCCCGTAACACAAGCTAGCTCGTTGGTTGCGACAAACTCGGACCCATTTGAAAGGGAAATCCGGAAATCTAGACGGAGTTGCCATGGGGACCACGTTAGGATCACTGTTAGAGGATTTTTTCATGCTGATGGTAAAAAAGGGAACTGCTGAATATATTTCGTCACTGCCGTTCGACAAACGTTATGTGGATGACATCCTCATGTTTGCACCATCTTTGCAAACAATCGATGAGCTGGTAAATCGGTTTAACACTAATCATCCCAATCTGACAGTCACTTATGAGTTGGGAAAAACACGTCTACCGGTTTTAGATATCCTTATCGGTCGCCAAGATGACGGTTCAGTAAGAAAGTGTGTGTATCGAGAGCCCACCTGGGTTGGTCAGTACACTCACATCACAAGCTTCACACCAATGAAGAACAAGCGAGCATTGGCCAGAACACTGTTTATGCGTGCTAGGCGTATTTGTTCATCAGAATGTTTAAGTGATGAACTTCGACTGCTTACAACCACTTTGCAGGATATTGGGTATCAGCTAAAATCTATCAATAGACACAGCCAACAGCGTATTGCAGGAGATAAGGTTACCACGGTCGGAGAGAAGAAAATCTATTTTGAACTACCATTCAAAGGTGACACTTCTTCAATTCGAACCACAAAATGTCTCGTCGCATCCATTAAGTGAGCAAACAATGCGGCTGAAATAGTAGTCGTTGGCCGAACTCGGAAGAATGAGCAACTTATTGGTGCCAACTCACACTGTATTTATCAATTTGTGTGTAACTGCTGTGAAAGTTATATCGACAGAACCGATAGGTGCTTGAACCCTAGAATGAAGGAACATCTGCCGAAATGGGCTCAGGATGTGACTGCGTAGTCTACTTCCTTCGTCCCGGGATCACGCGAACTTCTGGCCTCGTCTATCGCCAGGCCCATGTTGGTCACTGGTCACCGGATTAATCCAGAATCGACGTTCAGGATTACAATGCGCCACACTAATACGCATTTCCTGCGTTTGCTGAGGCGTTGTGTGTACAAAAACAATTATCTGTAAACTCCCATGGACTTAATAATTCTGTTCTGTCGTTCTCCACCCCCATTTGCTATTTTATTTCATCATCCCCCATCCCATTAGTGTCTCTTATATATTTCCCTGGTTATTGTTATTTGGTACTGAAGAGGTAATAGGAAAAATGTTAGCATCTGCCAGTGTCTGTCTCCTAGAAAAATGGTTGTTTTTTTGTTGCAAAAAAAACAAAATAATATTTTTGCAACTGAGTTTCAAGCTTTAAGCGGATGTCTACTTCTTCGCAGACGTTCTCAACGTTTCACTACTAATTTTGGCAACCCACTTACATTCGCGCTTCCTGATTCTTGCCCCGTTGTAACGTCTGCTACTAACTGGTCCATGTTCGACCTCGCTATCTTATAAATCCGAACGAGTTTGTGACCATGTTGTTTTCGTACCGAGCGATTTGATATCCATTTAGTTGTAGGTCAGTCCTTTCCCGTCTTCATGCGTCAGCTTTGGGCAGTTGGTTTGGGAAGGAAAGTTCCCAGTTAGTCGCATATAAGCGTACCGTCCGTCACTGGTTTTGGGTTATCCGTTGTTCAGTTATCCGTCGTGCCATCACCCGTTTTTGACCATTACAGTCGTCCGATAAATCCATAGACCGCAGATCCGGTTTCACGACAGTGTACATGTGTGGCCTAAACAGGCGCACTTGACACCAATTCTTCGTGCCTAATGACTCAGGACTGAGTCTAGTTAGTAGGTATGACTCATGCTACGTGAATAGGCTACCAGTACAAGTGTACGGAATTTAGCTAGGCATTCTATGCGCACTGAATGACCACGCAACAAGTAGAAATGCTTCAGAACGGCAACTGTCTTACTACAGATGGTCAGTAACAGTTGTACTCACGCCGGTGATAAAAATTCAAATCCGTAAAACAGATTTGTAACATTTTGACCGCAGAAATTGTCAATGGATTTTATCACAAAAATACGTATAAACAAAATCATAATTAACGAGTAGGTTGGGTCTTTTGAAGGCAAGTTATGGCGTCGATATTTACATGCGACTCTGTCATGAAAAGCAAAGTTTCAACAAACAGATTGCCTATGAGAAATCATCATCTTTGGTTGATCAAAGTATGTAAAATTAGCTTGCAGTTAGAAAGTACAGATTCAAAAATCAACAAGGGAAAAATTGATTACCAGATGAGTTACACTGTTCCCTCATGGCTACACGCAGAGCTAGTTGACACCGATTATTCATGATAGCGTAACTCCTTAGAACTGATACCGCGACCAACGTGTACCCTGCTTCTAGGAACCGAAATACAATGGTAGGAATTTCAATCGCGCATACTTCGATTTGTCGATTGCCATACCGGTGGGTTTGAAGAATGGGTTGTGGAGGAAAATACACTATTACACCGTATTTGTTTTGGAGCCGTAGCACCGGTGCCGTGTAATGGGACTCCATGAAAAGTATACACCGTAACACAATTCCAGTGCCACTTACTATGCTTCCCAGAACACATTCAAAACGACTGATCAAACGCAAGTCAGTATATTTTTGGATAGAAGTAGCTAAGTGTGTCAGAAATGGTTAGGAAAGACGCGATCTTCCAGTCGAGTTCTACATTTGTTGGAAGAACTCGGATGCAGCATTGTTAGAGACTTGCATTTCCGTAAGTTTCGATGCAATGAATATTGTGGTTTGTGCCTTCCACCTATGAACACAACACGTAAGATGAGCTGCGATGTAAGTAAGAGTCATAGTTAATTGTTTTACTTTGATTATTGACATTTCCCTCCGTTTGTTGAACCGTCACTTTAATCATTCTGAAATTAGCATCAAAAGACGGAAGGCCAAATAGTGCACCGATAGTGTCATGAGCACAACTGGTTCGTGTGTGATTCAAGTTAATGTGGTGAATACCGTGGCCTGCCTTGCGACAAATCACAAGACTGTCCGACGTGTTCATGGGCAAATTTTCCCACAAACAACAAACAGATTCACTTATTTCCCTAGTACTCACTTGCGAAGAAGACAGTTCCAGAAAACGATACGAGCAACTGGATCGAAAGCCACCTTTACATCTAAAAAGATCACAATCGTAGGCTGCCTATAAGAGTGTCAATATTCCAAGACACTTCGACAGATGAAAATGTGATCAATTGACCCACGACCCGACCGGAATCCTGTCTGTTCTTCAAGCACTTAAATTTCCCTGGACTTAGTGAACTGACGTAAAATGAGGCCCGTGAGTAACTTGGAAGATACTAGACTGTTGCCTCTCTAGTTTTTACAAAGATTTCGGGCCATTTTTTCAAAACCGGAATAACTGTTGAGGGGAACCAGTCTTGAAATTCCTCTTCAGTTTCCCACATCCGCAGAAGTAACGCCAGTTTTGATATTAACCTCTCCCTAATATGCTTTTAAGGAGGAGAAAGGAGGTCTGGTCCAGGAGCCTCGATTCGCTTCAAGAACTTAAGCTCCCGCTTACTGTTCAGTTTACCTCAAAAGGTCAACGGGGGAGTCATAGAATGCAAATTTGGTAGCACTCGAACAGCCATCCGTTGGAACATGCGCAGTTATTATTGAAAACAATCCCTTTCTCATTTTGCGTCGACAGATTTCAACCGATCTATTGAGTCAGACAGCGCAAAAGCGACTGCTCACTGGTATCCAGTCGAGCAAATATTGCTGTGCTCTGCAAGTCAGTGCGATTCCCACTCCGTCTTAACGGGATTCAGCTTCAGCATCACCACAGACCCTACGAGAGAAGCACTTGAATCGACAGTTACCTAGAGGTAAACTCAAATGGATAACGATGCTAGACTCGAAGACTCGCGTATCCAACACACACGTCAAACTCCAGACTCGAGAGAGTAATTGCCAGGGTAACTTGCTGACCGACTTCTGGAAGAGTGTGGACATTGAAGGTTCCAACCTCTACCGGTTGTCCTGGCCTCAGAGAACAACTGTCATCCGCAGGCACATGAAACGTAGAACTGGGAGGCAAAATAGGGGGAACTCTTGATGAGTGGACAATGTCACTGTCGGCAGGACGATAAATTCTGATAAACACCGGTTGTTTATGCTGTAGATGGGGGCTGACTTTAGGGAATCCACCCCGAGTTTCTGACTCAAAAATCTGATCTCCGAGACAACAAGATACAGGGTTTTCTTGGGGGACTCTACTGAGAACCAATAACTGAAAGATCTGGCCCAATTGGCAGTGAAGGGCTTACCTGGCTCGAGGGTGAAGTGAATAAGATATTAAGGAATGATTCTGAGCACTGCTCCGTGCAGTGGATGCACCCGAAGCTATGTCAGGCTTTTGGATGATATCGGATGATTTTCGACAACAGTGAGTAATACGCTAGCGGTCAAGGTCAACCGGTGGGCGATCGGAATGCTATTTTCATGAAGGGCACCTATTCTAACCTCTTTCGTCTTCACTCGGAAGACAGCAGTGCCGTAACCATAAAAACAGTTCTACTGTATGACTGGAGGATTATGCCTCGATACGGTAAGTACTGCAACACGCAATCCTATGAGTGCAACTGTCTTTCCTTTGACTGCTCCTCTCTGGTCT
>QNGE01005286.1:5056-46273 GCA_008508345.1 Paragonimus westermani | reverse complement strand
GTGCTGAGGACTATACCTACTCCCGCTTGACCGGTGACGGCGGCCGGAGAGTCACCTGAAGTGTATAACCAGTATCGGGTAGAAAGTGCAGGTGCTGTTAATTTCAGAGGCTAGAGAAGGATTCGGCCATCGCACTACATGCACTGACAGAGAATCACAACGTAGGTTTTGATCAAGCTCGAGTGACTCACAAGGGTCTAGCTTCCTATGCGGAGGGGTGCTGTGCTGAAGTTTTCACCATTCACACAGCACGCTTGTGTTAGTCGCAACGATAGCAAACCCCTGTCTGCAGTGTGGCGCAGATGGATAGACAGCACTAGACACGGACGCGTCTTATCTACATCTGTCTCATCCTCACTTAGTGGACAAAAGATTACACCAATCCGGTCAGATGCACCACAAATTGACCTAACCACGGCAAATCCCATGTGACCTCTGTTCCTTTGTCAATGTGATTTCGATTACAACACTCCTGAGGAAGGCCACCCGAGGTGGTTGAGACGTAGAGTATTACAACTTGCTCATAACGTTGTGTTATTCCCAATCTGTTTATCAATAAACTCATAGCCCTCTTACTATGAGTATACCACCATTGTCAAAATGGACTGCAATACACTAGTAGTTTTCGCTTATGCTTAACTACCACGTACCATATCTCATGAGGTCAAAACTACCGTAAACCACTTTCGGATAAGGTGACGAAGTAAGGGAGTCGTTCGAATAGTCTTGCAGATTGAGGAGTTAAGATAATATATTCAGCCACCACGGAGTCTCGAATGGCTCAGTAATTATGACGCCGACTACTAAAGAAAAGTGGTCACAGATCAGATCCCCAGCCAAGGTAACCATCCTCGTCTGTATCTAAATAAGCGTGGTGGCGGTCTGCTCATGCAATTCAGAAATTATGCACTCACTGTAACAGTGCGCGCTTTCACGGACAGTTGTTCGGATGCTAACAAAAATGCCTTCGAAGACACCCTCATCAACGTTTTGAAACAGACTCAGATATCATGCTGGCCATCAGTTTGAACGCGAGAAGCGATCGGGTGGTATGTTTGGTTTCCGGGCACAGCGCACTGACAGCAGTGAGACCTGTAGCCGTGAGCACCTCACGATCTTTATAGCTGGGGCATTTCAACACCGGCAGATACATTGCTTTACATGCAGGCCACCGTTCTTCCCGGTTATGGGCACAAGTCGAGCATGCGGTAATCAGCTACAGGTGGCACCAATCTGTTAAAGACTGTCGTGCATTTTTGAACAACCACATGGATGAGATTGTTTTGTTTTGAGTGTCTACTTTTGTCTTGTCATTTGTGCAGAATTCACGCACTCCTAAATGCAAAACAATTAACCAGTGTTCCAGCGAGGAGCTTAAAGAACGATTACAAGGGGAAAAAATCGGTGAATGAATTGCCCACTTCCAGGCAGATGAGACTGTTGAAGACTGGAAGCAAATCGCAGTAGCTATGAAGACTTGCACGTAAAGGTATCTTTCGAAGGGACTGTGATAAAAATTTCGACAGAACTTACGAACAAGCGACATTCTATTACGGCTGGCTATGAATATGACGCAGTTGGAAACTTCAACGCAAGTTAGAAGCTTGTGAATAGACCGTGAGCACCAATTTTTCGATCAAGAAAAGTGGAACGAGTTTTTTTTACACGAGTTGTAGACGGCTACTTCCATTCATTCGCGGTGGTGCTAGCCGTTGGGTAGGCACATGCGGTACCACATGTAAAAAAGATGGTTCTCTAATTTAACAGAGAGCAGTCTCAACGAATTGACAGGTGAACTGAATATTTTGAGGGACAGGTCAGCTAGGCTCAACCGGGCCAGAGAGACGACAAGATCCGCATCGTACTCGAATGCTTCCGCAATCAACACACGCTACATACTTTCACCATTCCAATAAATTACGTTGTCGGGAAAGATGAACCGCGATCCCACTGACCGAGACTGCTCAGGAGCTATCTAACCCATACCGTTCAGCCATACTGAAACGGCAGCGTTCGTTACGGCGAGTTTTCTGTACGCAAAAGCTCCCCTACTCTGACAATAGTTACAATTTTCAACTTCGGCGGCAATTAAGACGATTGCTGCGGCAAATGTCTTATTACGAACCGATAAGCAGGCCAGTATAACGAGTCTCTTGAAAATAACGACCCGACTAACCTTCATTTATCGGCGGATAGCACGATTACTGTTGCAGTGAGGTGAAATAAAGATTACCAAAAATGCGATATCGGTGAAGAAGTAAATCGCACGGTTCATAATAGGGTTCGCTGGGCTGCGGCCATGTGCATTACTCGGAGCGGTTGAAGATGAAATGCTATCTCGCACATGACTTAAAACCAAATCTTAAGATTGTCTCTAATGCATGTCATGCATACTTTGTGGGAGAGCACTCCGTTGCCTCGGAAACGGCATCATCGCAATCACCATCATCAATGGCCGAAAATAAACCATGATTTGAAACAAGTTGATTGATTTGCTACAGTATAGTGTATACCGCGTTATGGTCTATAGATTTATTTCAAGTTTGTAGTCGCATAGGTAACGTTAAAGGTCTCGCGCAAGACCATGCACTCACAGAATGCGACGGCCTGACTATGGCCAACATCTAGGTTTTCCCTTCAACTAACTTAATCCGTAACCTAGCAGCATCACGGAAGTCAACATATCGATACATTGGCCACCGAGATGACACCTTTGCATCCTGTACCCATACCAGAAAGACGGCCCTAAGTTTTCGAACACATTCCACACACATAGGTGTGTCGTCCATAACAAAACAAACGACTGATGCCATAAGTGGGGTAAGGCAGAAGTCGAGTGTAAGACACTCAAAAGACGGCCGCCCGCCTTATTGTGTTACTAGGGGAGTGATGAATGGAAGAAAAATTTTAACGGCATCCCAAAACTGGAAAAACGGTCCATTGGTCAACCTACATAATCCCAGTGGGCATTCTGATAGCGATGCTTCAAAAGGTGTGTATCCAATTCATCAATCAAATTTTTCTCTTCTTCCATAGATATAAACTCCGGCTTAACAATAAGCCCTTTGCTAACAAGATGAGCAAGTTGTTCATGATTGAATCTCCACAAAACGTTCGGGAAGGGGCATTTAACAGAAGCTAAAATTTGCGACGATAATGACCTAGAAGACGTGAACACAACGGGAAGTAGCATCAACACGACACAAAAACCCCCGAGGGATCAAACATTCCATTGAATTCAGCCGGACCCTTGAGGATATATACTATCAGACCTTGTTAGCCAGCATTAAAAAAATATGCGGCTTTCATGCTTTTGATTATTGGGTCAAGATGTGTGTCATCGGCCTTAGAGCGGGAAATTCGAAAATGACGATTGTGATGTAACGTGCTAACGACGCCGCTTCGGTTTTCGTCTGTGTGAGTCGTGTGCATGTCCTACTGGGCCTCCGGCTCGCACTGTTTCCTGCTACCCCCTTTATCAGGCTCACACCACACATCAGGCCACACATGCAGGCCATCCAAAGGACGTATAATGCAGCTACACTGCGCTTACTCAGTCGCACCAAATCGCTCACCCTTCCTCACATCAAGACGCGGACTTCAGAGCTGTCCACGTTACACTGTATCTACCAGTTCACCTGCAGCTGCGATGACGTTTACATTGGCAGAACTGATCGATCCCTGCTCCTTAGAATGAAGGAACACGTGCCCAAGTATATCGAGGACTTGATGTGCGGTGTGACCCGACGCGACCCTACCAAACAACGCAAGCCGGCTTCTTCGATCGCCAGACACCTGCTAGAGACCGGTCATGTGGTCGACCCGACAAACACATTCCGCGTGTTGATGCGTCATCACAAGCCTGTCATTCTTAAATCACTCGAAGCGTGCCCTAGTAGCACACTAAGACGGTCGACCGTCTTTTGAGTGCCTTTTGAGTGTCTTCCTCAAGTAACTCAAGTATTTCTCTATTACCTCACTTGCGACATCTTAGTTTTCTGAATTGTCATTAATAAATTTGGTATTGCTGATTTGTGCTGTCAGTAGGATGCTAGGTATTCACGTGAATTTTGTTTTAGTACACCAACATGCAATGGAACACGACGCGGGCTTTTTTGTTCGNATTGCTCAGCGTAATATTCTCGTCGAATCCATTACAGTGATCTATGGTCGTATTTTCCATATTAACTGAGATATCCCACTTATTTCAGATTTGGACTCTCAGGCGGTTGTCCGGGATTCTTAATAATTGCATACGGAACCGGAAAAGGATGGTGACACAAAAAACCGGAGACAAACCACCACGTGATGGAACAATAATCCTGCATTTTGTAAATTCCACATGTGTCGATTACATTTTTAACGCATTCAAGCAGTGTTTTCTCAAACTAAGGGGGATTTATGGAATACGCTGCGCGAAGGCGTGCTTTCGTTGAGATAAACTTTGAAAACATGACTAAATCGTTAACTATGGCGATAAAGAGAGAAGGCGAAAAGTTTTAGAAACGCAAGAAGGCCTGTGAAAAATTTTCCGTTCGACCGTCTTTTGAGTGACTTAGAAGTGTTCAGTTAAGACTCTAAAAAGACACTCAAAAGACAGTCAAAAGACACTCAAAAGACGGTCGTGCTACATGGGGTGGATAGTCACGCGTAGCAAGCCGGTCCTCTGTGTGCAAAAGCTGTTGACCTTGAACCTCCGTCTGCCATGGTTTTGACTAATGACAGGCTAGTGTATACATTGACTTGATGCATGAACTCAATTCGCTTAAATATTATTTTTATTTTCACCGCTGTTATCTGTTAGCAACTGACGAGAACATACGAAATGGTATTATCATCTCGCGAAACCGGACTTCTGATTTCACTGTTCAAATTCGTAACTGGGGAAGGATGTTTTATATTTTTGAAACTTAACTTTTCTTGATTGTGCTGGAGGGCTGAAATGAAGAATAAGTGCACGCCGAACACTACTGTACAAGTAACTCCATCTGTGAGTGAATATACATGACTAGGTGTAGACCATTCGACGACCAAACATACGCACATGACCAGGCCTAGGGGAGTACGCTGAGACACGAACTAAATACTGGAGTATCGGTCCGGACAAATGTTGAATGTAGCTGCAGCTACCTGGAGTTTTCACTGGCCCGCCTGCATCATGATGTGCAAAATAGTTCCAAAACTCCCCCCAGGTAGCAAGACCGCCTTTTGAGTGGTACCTCCAGTTATTATGGGAAGTACAACAACATGTCGTACATTGTACCTGGGCTATTAAGAAAGTTCACGTGATATACGTTGTTCTATTGTGTGTCCGTATGTCACGTGACGAAGGCGCGAACCCGAACACACGTGTCGCACTGTTCCTGTTTACTCGCTCGTCGACGGCCGGTCTCTGGCCTCTCTGGTTAATTCGCGCGTTGGTGTCGTTTATAGCGCTATCAGAGACCACCCGTACATTTCACCGAATAAGGGCTCGGTGGCTGTCCTCAACTTCCATTTGCCTTTCGAGTCCGATAAATTCTGCCTGGAGATATAGTGGCTTGATGAGGCTGCACCCAGCGTCGTATCACTCATGATACATCCAAGAAAGGAGCTCCACGGTTTGCAGACCCGAATCGAGAAGAGACTGTAGTGCTAAGTTCATGAATTTGTACGCTCAATCGTGTCCTACCGTGAATCGGAATTCGCAAGGAGAAAACGATGAATCTGCAAACAAACTTTATTTATTGATTTACTCACCATTCACAACAGACTTCAACGTAACAATTAAGGGGTGCTATGGAGCTGGACGTGAGAGCACCTTGGGCACAACCGCACAGCAGACGCCAGAGTGGAGGAGTGCGTCGACGAAAAATTCCACTCGACCTTCAGAATTCAAACAAGCGTTAGGCTGGTTAAGCGGCGTTCCTAACGGTAATAGCTCAACATTGTTTTCCTACAGGAGTAGAGATGGCGCGGATTTATTATACAGCTACGAGCGAAACTGTAATACCTATGCCGGCCCACTAACTTTGATGCTAGTGGTTTGTAATAAATTTACATTCACAAGGTAATGTGAACCGGCGCGGTGGTAATGGCAAGACAACTCTCACGTCGCGCGGAGTTTAGAATTATGGGGACGTCGAAGGTGATCTCAATGCAAGATTTTGGTCAAGCTCTAGCCATCTGTACAAGATATCCGGTTTTAGGTTGTGCATTCGAAATGTACCATCATCCGTAGCAGTTAGCGGGGGTGTGCACGAATGGTTTCAGATCTTTACAATCATGAACGCCAACACTAGTTCAACACTCTGTCTGATATATTCCAAAGAGGAGAAATTTAGTTCGTGAAGTCGCTCAGGGTAGTCTTTTGCACTCAACCCGCGAAGTATTTTCATCGCCTGGCTGTGGGTAGTTTCCAAAATAAGTTTGTACTTCTCTAAGTGGGGATGTAAATACACTGCTTGTTTGCCACTCTTCCTAACTACCTTGCCATTTACTTTCATTGTCGGCACTGTTGACATTTTTCGGTGGCATGTCTGCACTCCCGCATTTTTGACTTCCCAAGGTCATAACAAGCACTTCCGGTCACTCGCTAGCTTGTTGGTCATGCTGTGCTATCTGCCGTGCTTAACTTTGAGCTCATCTTCCCAGCCTAGTTGTAATGAACATCGGTGCCCAGCATTCGGTTTCCTGGTTTAATTACTGTGGAAACTAAGTTCGGTTCTAAGTGTAGAAAAGTCCCAGCCGGGTACGAGGAGAGCAAGCAACGGCTCTTGTTCGAGCTGATGACGGATACAGCCGCTGTACAAGGTCTGAAAGCGTGGTAGCTGGACTTTCTCAAACAGACTCTTCAGAAGTGTTGGTGCACCACTAGATTGTTTGCGTTTACCTCAGCAGTAGAATAACTCAAAACGCTGTGTGGAGCAACGGTATTGATTTCTTCTCCTCTGTCCGTGACCCTTTGAGAGCGTAAGGGAAGTTATGCTTATATCTGACGCACAACTTTGCACTTGCCGATAATGAAATTCGTAGACTTCATTTAAGACCATTTACGACCGGCGGTACTACCGGCTTGTAGGACGCTTGGGTCACAGCTACAACGGACAACACGCCAAATTTAAATGTCATCAGCGGACAGCATTAAGGGAGATGATCCTTCAGGTTACAGGTCACTGGTGAAGATGGAGCATAATAGTGGCCCCAAGACGGAGCTCTGTGAGACTGAGACTGAGTTTGTCAGTGGATAGGGAGGAAACCAAACATACGTGATGGGAACTGCTGGAGAGATAGGATTTGGGCCAGCGGAGAAGGCTGCCGCTGACAGCACAACTTTGGGGCTTGTGGAACAAAGCCGAATGATTCACAAGTTCAAAAAGCTTGGCAATATCAAGGTAGGTAGTGTCAAAGCGCCCTCCTCTGTCAGCAGCAGAGATTTACTTGTCTACAGCCAACAGCGAATTAGTGGTGCATACGTGGCCGCTAAGAAGGCCGTTTTGCTCGCTGCAGGATACTGCATTTGATAATGGTTGTTTAGATAGCCAGTCCTGGATTAATGCCTCAAGCATCTTAGGTACACAGGACAGGTGTGCAACCGGAGGGCAAAAACAAGACTGGTTACACTGCCCAATTATGAGGACGGAAGCGATGTTCGCCAATCTCCAGCTTTCATTTACCCTTTGTTGTAAGAGAGTGTGTAACCAGGATGCTTAACAAGATAGCCAACTTTTCATCCCTATACGGTCTGGTCCAGCAGACGTGCGTTCAGTCTTCCGAACTTTCGTTAGCACGGCATCTGTTGTACCATCTACGGTGGAAATTCCCCCGGAAATGTTGACACTGTGCCATATAACGGTTCTACACGCTGCTCCCAAATACAGTGCTGTATAAGTAAGCTTGGACTTCAGGAGCCTCGCCATTCTAGCTCGTAAGTTATCAGCTGCAGGTTGGCTGGGCATACTAGCTCCGGCTTTGCTGGTTTTTGAGATAAATTTACGGAAGGTTTTAGGGTCACTGAAGAAGCGCTGGGTTCAGCGCCGCTGGAACTCCAGTCGATCTTAATTGACTAGCTTGGCCCATCTATTTCGAAGTCGTGCGTAGAGACGACAGCCACCTAGGTCTGTTGGAGTTGCAAATCAAACCCAATCTAGACGTTTAGCGTAAATCATTTTCAAGGTTCCTGGCCGCAATTGCTGTTGCAGTTTTAGCGGGTTGTAGAGTGGAATGGTGTTGAATAATCTACGGCTTCGCTAGTGGTATTAGAAGACTGACCACGCACCTTATCAACAGATTAATAGAGCGAATTGGTTCCGCGAGTCGTAAGCAAGATATGTACTGAGCACACTCGTCGTTATTCTCCGGATGCTTTCAGGATATTTCGATGTAAGGATAAGCTCAGCACCACAGTTGGAGTCAAAAGCTATTGCATGTTGATCGCTCAGGCCGGAGGTAGTTGTATGTTGAATCGTCTATCATTAGTTTCTCATTAAAACAAACCCGATCTAGACGGGAATGAGCGTTGCGCCATCTTGTGGGCAGTTATCTGTCTCCTGAAGCCAACAGCCTTAACTACATGTGGAAAAGTTCCCGGAATTCAATTGGCGGGGACTTTGTAATAAGGCTGGAAGTCACCTTGTGGCAGATTGAGGTCACTGCCAAGATACTTGATCACCCTAGGAAGGGGATACAGTTGACTTCAAGCAGGATCGCAACAATGGATGAAAGGACGATATACCACGCTAACTAACAATCCGTCATAGCTGAGAATTTTAAGGAGCCATCAGACGGGTCTAGAAATTGTACTAAATGAATAAATCACATATATTTCTCAACGCATATGTGAGAAGCACGCTGGGTTATGCGCGATCACTGCAGATATTCACGAACCATACAAAAACGAATAAGTAAACGGTAGCACAAACGTGAAGCCTGCCGTCAAGAAAGACGTGGTCAAAATACAAACGAATGTAGTTCATGAAAGTTTGACGCACGCAACAGAGAAAAAGATAGTTCGCTGGCTTCACAGATTTAGTCTCAGAAAATGGGATGTTATACCGATTTACTTTTTACAAAGTTGTGGGTGGTAAACTTTTGAAATATTTCGAGGCCACTTCAAGGAGAACATTCAAACGCATATTTGGAGTTATTCGCCACTAGGGGGGTAACACTGGCGTTCGAAAAATGTCAAAGTAGGTCGGCTTTGGCGAGGCAGGAGGGAAAATCCCAAAATCCGGCGAACGATTGGGCAGAGTCCGACGCAGTATTTTGTCGATTGCTCCGGAAACGTCAAGAAGTTGAACATCTCTCGAACCGTTCAGCCGAGACAAAGTTCCGTGGGTCCAGCCGTCATAGAAAAATTTCCCTGCTTAGTGGATAACATGGGGATCGGAAAAGAAAGTAATTTCGCAGATTAAATGGGGAAATGTGGGGTTATAACATTTACTATGACAAACAATGTGCTAGCGAAAATTTTTGACAAAGAACTCATATGTTATTATCACGTTCGCAATGATTATTGGAATGTATAACCCTGTCTACTGGTTGTTATGGCAATTTTGCTATGAACTGGGAGTTTATTTGGGCAAACGGAGAATTGAGTCGACGGATCGGATGGCCGCATGAAGTGTGGGTATGACAACTATGGCTCACATGACGTTGTTCTGCTGGATTTATTATTGAGCGCCAAGTTCACATTTCCTGGCAATTGGGGCACAGCATATGCATAATTAAACTTATGTCATTGAAATAATGTTGAGTTTCAAACGGCTTGGTGAGCGCGCAGGAGACCAGATGCTGAACGATCACGTGAACAAACCGTATGAAGAGCAGTTTCAATGGGGATGTTTTCGAGAGACGTTAGAGAGCGGGGTGGTTATCAACAGTAAACGCAGCTGACAGCTGAATGTTTCTCGGACCATAGTCAAAAAGGTCATCAGGGGATACACAGGTTGAAGGTAGACAATGTGTTTGTTAACGTAAGATAGCTGTGCAAACCCTTTTTAAAACGCTGAATGTTGTTACTGGCTCTAACTTCATTTGGAATTTTATTCCAAATGTAGGAATGCTTTACAAGGAAGACGTTTGCACGTATATTTTTTCGGGATATCATGGTTGGCAAGGTGGAACCCTTATTTCTCAGACTATATGGAGGGCTGTGTTGTAAGTGGACGGTAAACGCTGTGGTAATCACATCCGAATGTATGAGTTTATACAACAGCGTCGGGTTCAATTTTAGCCTACGCAGCCAAAGTGGATCAATACCAAGATTTTCACAGCGCTGTTTGTTGGTGAGCGAACGGGAGTATCCTAATAAGCTTTTGGTAAACGATCGTTGAAGGGTTTTTAACGCAAGCCTATCAGATTTTCGTATATGACAGTAGATGGAACTGCAATACTCGAGGTAAGGCGGAGCACACATTTTGTAGAGCGTCAGCCACGCAGCTGGTAGACTAAACGCCTTTTTGATACAGCCCATTGTTCTTTTGGTGTTCTTCTTTCGAAAAGATGCACTAGACTCGAGTTTTGCTCTCATCAGAGCCCATCAGCAGTGCATATCCTTGCCACGGCCGGGATTTGAACCCCGGCCATTCCAATCATGAGGCAACCCTGTTGACCACTGCGCCATTGACCTCACATTAAGCACGACCGAATTATCAAATCTGAACGCTCAATCAAAATATGCCAGTTAAAGTTGGATAGTTTCAGGGTATCAGCATGTCTAGTACTGGTCCTCTAATAAGAAGTACGGAGGAAAGAACGGTCAATAAACGGATGAAATGCTCCGAGGCGCACAAGATTTTGCCGTTCAAGCGGTCACAACTGGAGTCCACTTTACTGGGCGAGATCCGTCATGTAATCTACATTCGCTATGTTAGCAGTCAAAGCGCACGAGAGGGAAAAATGTGCACGGTTACCGGACTGTATTTACAACGAACTATGTAAAGGATGCTAATGTTGCCCACGAGATAAACAACGCTCCGCGTATTCATGCTGCATAATGGGAACTGCCGTCCGTTATGTTTACAGTTACATGAGTGTTGAATTAGCTGCTTGTGTGAGTGTTTGATGGTTGTTATGTGTTAATAGAATGTTGGTGGCCACGTTCCGTGCTCTGTTTATTCCCTTCTCATAGATTCGTCTTCTTACGTTGGAATTCTTTATACCAATTACGAGCTTTTCTTACAATCTGAAAATACCGCTCAAGTAACGCGCGTGGTCAATCACTTCTCAAATGAATGCTGATCTTGATGTATTGTTAAATCTTGATACCGTTTGCTTGTAAAACTTGTTCTTGCGTAGTTTTTCTTCTTTACTTTCCCTTGCCAGACCACTGTTTATATGTGCCTTGGTTTCATTTTCGCCTGACCGCTTCGACATTACGTGACTTCTGCATTTGTTTATACTCACGCGAATTGGTAATCTCGAAACTTGCATATTTGGTGGATTCAATATCGAGGTTTTTTGTTGTCTTCCATTATTTGGTTTATCGTATAGTTTCTGGACATCAGCACCTTATTAATAAGAAACTCGCCAATACGACCGTCTTCCTTTTTTGATCCGAATTGGTTGCTCGACGCGCTCAAAATTTGTAGATTCTCATTACTTACGGACGCAACCATCGTGGATCCAGCATATTGATAAACGTTGCGAGAAGGCTAAGCGTTGCTTGAACAACCACTGATCGTTCAGGATCAACAGTGCTCGATAAATCCGTGTTGGTGGTGACCAAATATACCTGCCAACTGGGTGAACGCTGTCATACTGTCTACGATGGCCTAGCTAATCGAAGTTGACACGCATGATATGCAAGGACATTCTCCTGGCTGTCAATCATTCCAAGCTTCTCCGAAGACAGCCGTGTCACCGAGATTGCCTGCTGCACCTCTGTGTGGAGAATCATCTTGTTCCACATATCCAACACATAATAATAATAATAATAATAATAATAATAATAATAATAATAATAATAATAATAATAATAATAATAATAATGGTATATTTTTCAACGCATTTGTGAGAAAAATACACCCATGACAGCGTGATCAACGTAATGATTTTCAAGCGTTTGCATATCTGAACACCAAATTTGAAAATTGTACAAGGAGTCAGCTATGTGTGTAGACCAACAAAACAGAAAAAACAGACATTATATGAAGGAAAAATTCAAGTTTAGGCAGGAAGCTTCGCGATTCATAGTTCTCAGACGACAGTACTTGGGATCTGCATAATTCGACAAAATAAATGATATTTTACATCAATTTGGACTCCACAAGGTGATCGCTGGCCTGATGCTCAAGGTCGTGCTAAAAAAACAGTAGTTGGAGGATGGTGAATGTGTATTAACGAAGAATTTAACCATTATTACTTGTAGATAATCCCGGGAAAATGTGCACAAAATGTTTTCATGATGTGGGCGAGGTGAGGATGCATATACTTTCGCGGTGAACGCATGGACCTCTCGATCGGACGTCATTCTTCGCTCAAATTCCTCAGAATTTCGTGGAGCTCGCGATATGCCCAACCACTGCGGAATTTTAATTGTCCGGGCAGGGTGGGTTGTTCTCTCGCGCGGGATATATCAGTGAAACCAAGAATGGAGAGCGGAATCATGCGATAAACGGGATAACGTGGAAATGAATATGTGAGCTATGACGAACAATGGAACATGTGGTTATCTGGCATAACCTTCTATGTGACGTTAATAGCATTGCGTTGATTGATAAAATACAATCCACATGCGAACGCCTGCTATTGAATAACGCGAAAGGAGTTCGATTATAAGCTATTCCTAGTATACGATTATTGCCGATTTTCGATGTCAATTATCTTTGTACAGACGGTGTATAGAATGAGAAGAATGTTTGACAATGCTGAGAGGTTGCTGGGTGGTCTATCAGGGGAGAAAAAGGAAGAGTTGCAGCTCGAGGTTATTATGCAGTCATGAGACGAACAGTTTGAGCTTTTTTGAACGATTTCAACGTGCACAGCTTTCGCATGATGGTTTAAAACTCAGACACACGAGCTGCCAATAATTATGAGTTAAGGGTGTACCAGGATGATTGGGTTGTTACTAACAGGCATGTATATTGACACCTATACGTGTTGACTGTAGACATGTTTTCCTGTTCGCTGGTAGGTCTAAAAGTAAAACATCTATTCTGAAAGCGGTAATTTTGGTCGGTTCGAGGGGTGCGTGACTCAACATCACGTAACACAGAGGGTTTTTCGTCAGATGTTATTAGGTCCGTTTTCAAAGCTAACGTCCTCAGACAAGTAGAGCTTGAAAATGGACATGGCGTTCGTCATTGTTAGGAAAGTTTCCAAGTTTCGTTTGAATTGGTGTATATTCTTACTGGACCTAATTGCACACGGGAGTTCGTTCCGAATATGGGAATATTTTACCAGGAAAAAATTTGAACGCAGTTTTTTCCGGGATTTAAAAGATGCCAAGTTGAAGTCCTTGTTTCTGAGGTTATACTTCGGCCTGTGTTGTAAGCTAGTCACGAAGCTGACGGTGCATTTATTGCCATAGACCAAATTATACATGAGTGGAAGGTTGAGCTTGAGTCGTCGTAACCAGAGGGGATCGAGTGCAACCGTCCGGCAGTATTCTCTGTAGCTCAGAGGAGATTGATAACCCAATAAGCTTTTCGTGAATGCACGTTGGAGGCTTTCCAGAGTTAGCCTATCAGACTTGCGCAGGTGGCCATATATGAAAGTGCAGTGCTCAAACTGAGGTCGTATACATAGTTTATAATGGTGTAACCGTGCAGCAGGTAGGAGGAATGAGTGCTTAATGTAACCCATCGTCCGTCTGGGTTTAGCGACTAGAAAAGATATATGTTCTGCGAAGTTGAATGAATTTGAGTAGCGCAAAACCAGGTCACGTACTGAGTTGGCGGTTGATATGTTGTGACCGCCCAGCTTTATAGAGCCATCTGGTACGTGATGACCATGCACAACGATAATGGATTTATTGGCTGAAAATTTCATCAGCCAAGTTTGACACCAACTCTCTAATGACATGAGGTCCTTCCATATATTTTCTAAACATGGATTTAGATTGCCAGGAGGGAAGCTGTAAACAAGTTTGATATCATCAGTGAGTAGAAATAGTTTGCCATGCTTGATAACTTGACATATATGGTTTATATATATGAGAAAGAGTAACGGTCCCAGAACACTTCCTTGTATCATCCCACTAGTAACTGGTCTGAGCGTTGAGCTATTGTCCCTTATTTTCACTGTTTGTGTGCGGTCTGTAAGGTATGACGAAAACCAGCTAACCAATGGATCACGTATACCAAAGAATGCTATTTTGAGCAGAAGACGCTTATGAGGCACACGATCGAAAGCCTTCGCCATGTCCAACAGTATAATGATAATCGCCTCATCGGCGTCAGTAGATTCTGTCACATGGTTAAGAAATTTTAGCTGGTATGTCATGCAAGAACGCTTGTTGAGAAACCCATACTGAGAGTGGTTTATAAGGTTTCGTGAGAAAAATAAATCGACCATACGGCATTTTATTATCCTTTCTAACACCCTAGAACAAATTGAAGTATGGTTAATGGGACGATAATTGTTGACGCCATGTCGCGAGCCGCTTTTATAGCGGGGCTTAATTGTAGAGTTTTTCTACTGAAGAGGGAAGGAGCCTGATGTTAGAGAAGGTGTATGAATATTAAGCAGAAGTAGAGGGAATCCTTCTCCTCCATATTTCAGAGCAACAGGGTGAATGCCATCAGAACCAGGTAGGTGAGAAGGTTTGATAATAGCAGCTGGTGGAATGAAAGTCTTTTCGATACAGCCTATTGTTCTTTTAGTTTTTGCTACCTGAAAGCATACTTGTTCAGAGTAACTGAGGGAGCTTGTGCACCGTATTCTCAGATCTCTGACGAAAGTGGCTGTACCAATCTTAACACCATGCAGTGAGATGGAGCCATGGGGTAATTTACAACCATAAGTGACGATGTTCGATTTGTCTGCTGAGAACGACATCAGCCATGTTCGGCACCACAATTGCAATGACGCTAGGTCCTGTAGTATATTTTGTGGACAGAAATTAATGTTACTGCCTTGGCGGAATGTGTAAACGATCTTGATATCGTCAGCAAACAGAAAGGGCTTGCCATGTGTAATAACGTCGCATAAGATATTTATGTACACTAAGAAGAGCAACGGACCAAGAACGCTACCTTGGACCACCCCACTAGTCACTGGTTTTGGTGTTGAGTAGTGCTCCTCTATTTTGACAAGGTCATGTCAGTATCCCTTCTCAAACTTGTTCATAATTTTGGTACAGACGTCGGCATCTTGACTTGACTGTGGGCTACAGACAAATAGTAGAGAATCGAACTGCTCCTCCGCCACCGACTTCAACCTGAACTTTCCACCATCTCAGTTGAATGCCCAAATTCCCTAACTTGAGGCACTGATAGAGAACGGTGGAAAAGGATAACTGCTGTTCAGAAATATACGTCAGTATCTCCCGTGTTTCTTTGAAAACCCGACGAAGTGTTTGCGGCAGAGTGATCACCATCAAGCCCTCAAATAACTGGCAAACTGGAAAGACGTAATTGTTTTGAAGCTTGAAAAATGGTACGGAGAAAATGAACGTCAGCTTTTCAGAGAGCACAAAGTTTCTACCGGACAGCCAACCTGAAAACAAAATGCTAGTGAAAAAACGAATGTGCAGTGATTTGCAGATTTCACTTTTATGTGAGTACATAACTGAAGGGCAGTACAACAATATGAAACCTATTGGTCGTACGACCTCGCAGTTGTACGGTTTACCGAAGATTCACAATCCACAAACGACCATGCGGCCAACCCTTGCAATGACGGATTTACCTAATCACAAACTGACCAAGCTATCAATGTATTTTCTACAGATGCTTCGCGCATTGGTCCCCAAATTTTGTCTGAAAGACACGTCTCAAGTGCATAAAATTCGGATGTGTGTAATGCCGACTTAAACGGAAAAGTTACGTGCCCTCTTGATGTAAATTCGCTTTACGCAAGTGTGTTCTTAGGAATGATGGTCGACTTCATCTGTGACTTCAGACTGCCCCACTGCAGAAAGCTGCATGTCCCAGCCAATACCTTGAAGCCTTGATATTGGTGCTCTGAAAATATCACATTATACTTCCGAAACATGGGATTTGAACAACCAGACGGGTTACAGTGTGTAGTCCTCTAATATCGACTTCTGCTTGACTATTTATATGTATGATTGAGCTTCGCCAAGCGATCACACTTTATGACATCCTGATTTACAGTCCACATGATGGCAATATGATCGCATTCGCGCAACATAAAGATACGATAGCAGACTATCGGATTTACTGAACTATTTGCACCGAACTCTGTCTTTATCATCTGAGGCTGAAAAAGAAGACATGCCCGACTTTCTGGATATCAGCACCAAGCGACGGAAGGAAGGTACGGTATGTCGATCAGTACAACGCAGAACAACATCTGGATTCCAAGATTTTCACACACAACATAAACGCTATTTCGTTGTCTCTCCACATAGTGCCAACTATATGTACGCGCGGCATATTGGAGATAGGGTTGAAATTTATCCGTGAGACCCTGGTTTTCAGCGGCTAACCTCCCAGATTTATTGAGTTTCACAACAAGCTGAAAGTAATAGAGCCACGAGAGGAGTCTGATTTGAGATAACCAGTGCACATGCACTTACGGTACAAAGGAGATAGTATTATGCCGTCTCTATCGCAACGACTGATGCAGATCATCCAAAGGACGTATAACGCGACTACGTGAAGTTCAGTTAATCCCACCGAGTCACCCACACTCATAATATGTATAAATTTCTCAACGCATATGTGAGAAGCACGCTGGGTTATGTTGTAAATAGTTCAAGGTCACTCCGGGACGAATGACCAAACGCCTCTCTGGAGTTTTTTCCCATTAGGGGATAAAATTGGCCTTCGGAAAATGTAAGATATGTCGGCGTTGGCGAGGCAGAACGGAAAATCCCAAAATCCAGCAAACGATTGGGCAGATTCCAAGGCAGGATTTCGTCGATTCCCCGAGGAACGTCAAGAAGTTAAACATTTCGCGAACCGTTCAGCTAAGACGAAGTTTCATGCGCCCATCCGTCGTAGAAAAGTTTTGTCGTTCAGTGGATAATATGGGGATCGGAAAGGAGAATGCAATTCCACACGTTCGATGAGAAAATGTGGGGTTATAACATTTACTATGACAAACAATGTGCTAGCGGAATTTTTTGAGAAAGAACTCATACGATATTATTATTTTTGCCGTGATTGTTGAAATATATAACACTATCCACTGTGTGTTGTGGTATTTTGCTATGTATTCGAGATCTACTCTGGCATACGAAGAATTGAGTCGACGGATCGGAGGGCCGCGTGAAGTGAGCGTCTGATAACTAAAGCTTACATGACGTCGTTCCACTGAACTTACTAATAAGCGCCGTGTTCACGTGTCGAGGAGCGTTAGGGTGGCTATCCACGTGATGCGCATCTGACGGTTGAATGTTTCTCGGACCATAGTCAAAAAGGTCATCAGGGGATACACAGGTTGAAGGTAGACAATGTGTTTGTTAACGTAAGATAGCTGTGCAAACCCTTTTTAAAACGCTGAATGTTGTTACTGGCTCTAACTTCATTTGGAATTTTATTCCAAATGTAGGAATGCTTTACAAGGAAGACGTTTGCACGTATATTTTTTCGGGATATCATGGTTGGCAAGGTGGAACCCTTATTTCTCAGACTATATGGAGGGCTGTGTTGTAAGTGGACGGTAAACGCTGTGGTAATCACATCCGAATGTATGAGTTTATACAACAGCGTCGGGTTCAATTTTAGCCTACGCAGCCAAAGTGGATCAATACCAAGATTTTCACAGCGCTGTTTGTTGGTGAGCGAACGGGAGTATCCTAATAAGCTTTTGGTAAACGATCGTTGAAGGGTTTTTAACGCAAGCCTATCAGATTTTCGTATATGACAGTAGATGGAACTGCAATACTCGAGGTAAGGCGGAGCACACATTTTGTAGAGCGTCAGCCACGCAGCTGGTAGACTAAACGCCTTTTTGATACAGCCCATTGTTCTTTTGGTGTTCTTCTTTCGAAAAGATGCACTAGACTCGAGTTTTGCTCTCATCAGAGCCCATCAGCAGTGCATATCCTTGCCACGGCCGGGATTTGAACCCCGGCCATTCCAATCATGAGGCAACCCTGTTGACCACTGCGCCATTGACCTCACATTAAGCACGACCGAATTATCAAATCTGAACGCTCAATCAAAATATGCCAGTTAAAGTTGGATAGTTTCAGGGTATCAGCATGTCTAGTACTGGTCCTCTAATAAGAAGTACGGAGGAAAGAACGGTCAATAAACGGATGAAATGCTCCGAGGCGCACAAGATTTTGCCGTTCAAGCGGTCACAACTGGAGTCCACTTTACTGGGCGAGATCCGTCATGTAATCTACATTCGCTATGTTAGCAGTCAAAGCGCACGAGAGGGAAAAATGTGCACGGTTACCGGACTGTATTTACAACGAACTATGTAAAGGATGCTAATGTTGCCCACGAGATAAACAACGCTCCGCGTATTCATGCTGCATAATGGGAACTGCCGTCCGTTATGTTTACAGTTACATGAGTGTTGAATTAGCTGCTTGTGTGAGTGTTTGATGGTTGTTATGTGTTAATAGAATGTTGGTGGCCACGTTCCGTGCTCTGTTTATTCCCTTCTCATAGATTCGTCTTCTTACGTTGGAATTCTTTATACCAATTACGAGCTTTTCTTACAATCTGAAAATACCGCTCAAGTAACGCGCGTGGTCAATCACTTCTCAAATGAATGCTGATCTTGATGTATTGTTAAATCTTGATACCGTTTGCTTGTAAAACTTGTTCTTGCGTAGTTTTTCTTCTTTACTTTCCCTTGCCAGACCACTGTTTATATGTGCCTTGGTTTCATTTTCGCCTGACCGCTTCGACATTACGTGACTTCTGCATTTGTTTATACTCACGCGAATTGGTAATCTCGAAACTTGCATATTTGGTGGATTCAATATCGAGGTTTTTTGTTGTCTTCCATTATTTGGTTTATCGTATAGTTTCTGGACATCAGCACCTTATTAATAAGAAACTCGCCAATACGACCGTCTTCCTTTTTTGATCCGAATTGGTTGCTCGACGCGCTCAAAATTTGTAGATTCTCATTACTTACGGACGCAACCATCGTGGATCCAGCATATTGATAAACGTTGCGAGAAGGCTAAGCGTTGCTCGAACAACCACTGGTCGTATGTGATTGACAGTAAGAGCACTCTTATTGATTCAAGAATAAACTTGGATTGTAGATCTTGATGGACAGAAGGCCGGCAGCATAGAAACTAAATACATGGTGTACACCACATTCCATTTGAACCATAACACACTTCTGTATTGCGGGCATTTTTCCCTCGACAGCTTTTTCAGGAGGCTCTGGTAACACTGTTGGTTAGGTTGCAGGGCTGCGGTAGAAGTAGGAAGATACGTAAGGCGTCAGGATCCAATACAAGGGAAAATTTGGCAGAACTGCTATTGAAAATCTGCGTGCCTTATATGGGGCTGCTAGGGGTAAGCTTGATTTTTGCACTTGACTGACTCGCAAAGACGTGGTGGAAAACGGGGTCGTCAAGGTTAGCTCATTTTCCACTTGTAGCGACCTTACATGTTTATTGCTATCTATCTTGAAGCTCCGATTGTCATATTTACTCCTTTTATTCCCAGATTTCCCATGCTCTCAAACGTTTGTTTCGACGAGTATGGTTACTTGCAAGTAACACGCACACTCAAACGTACGGCCCCGCTGTGTGCTTGCTGTATTGAGGTTTCGTCTTGTTACCCACTCGCCCTCACGTCGACTTCGTGTGTCGGCAGTATGCCCCTTGTTTACTATTTGCGTTATTCGTAACCGGCCGGCCCTGGTCCGCTTGATCCTTCACATTAGGGTAGTGCTTGGTCGGCAGCTTGACAAAAAGGTCTGAGATATTGATAGAAAAAAACAGTTGTGTAAACAGGACATGACGGTTTTAGACTTTCTCATAGGAAGGCGTGGAACGAGCACTTTGTGTGGCGAATATATTTATCACGCAAAATTGTTTCTCATTTTCGAGTTCATAGTTTTTCACCGTGAGAGAAAATTTTTCACAATTACTGAACATCCAAAATCATGTAAATTCTGGACGATTTGCGAGATTTGTGATACTCGCACGTTGTGAACCATTAGTGAAATCTTGTCCAGTTGCTCACCTAGTTGTCTGGAGATTCCGAAGTTTCATGACCTTCCTCATCTTAACAGATTCATTTCCACGCTTTTTAGATTGTACTTGCACTGACTAACTGCGAAAACTGTTGGCGTTCAATTTTGTTATTTTCTGAACACCTTCTGGAGGACCCCGGCTATTATTTTGGACATACAGTCCTAGTAGCACACTAAGGCGGTCAACTGCCTTTGGAGTTTCTTTTGAGCTTCCTGCATAAGGCTTTCAAGTATTCCGCTGGTCGAGACCCACTGTAATTATCACACGATATACCTTCGGTCTCCGTCAATTACCCGTATTCCTACTTTGTGTCTGGTACTTTTTAAACATAAGAGAAGCAATAATCTAATGCTTATATGCGTCAAACAATTGCTTATGAGCGCGGTTTCAAAAATAATCAGCCATTGGAAATGAGGGATATGCAGACGTATTGTCTGGAGAATTACGAACGGTGGGTTTTTATTCTCTTAACAATGGTCTAGCCAGAGTGGATGACCGCGAGTGATTTCATGACAAATCTCAGCAGTAACTTTGAAAATGTCCAATATAGGTATGGTGGGAAAACCCATCAATTATCATGGCTCACTGACATTAGTCTGCTCACAAGCGGACTATCAATATATCCGTAGTTCACACTATAGTTAAGTGACCGCTTTAGTTAATGAACCTTGATCCTTGATTTTTCTGAGATAGCATATTGTTCCAATTTTGGCTGGATTCTTAGAACTATGATTGACTGGAATTTGTACAGGTATTTAGTCTTTGTCGCATTAAGTCGCTCTTTGAATCACTGTCTGAATCGTAACGCGGGTAACTCGAAATTTGGTTTGAATTTCCTCGCTGTCATTGTACGTTTATATTTTTTCTATCTTGGTGCCTAGTGCATCAAAAATTATACACGATCATTGCTATTCTTTGTCAAATAGCATAATTCATTGCATTTTGTATTATTCGTGTTCGATATTATCCGTACTATTTTTTTAGCCCCCTTGCATATTGCTCATCCTTGTCGACAATGACCCGTGCCAGATCTAGCAGTGCCGGGACTGTTCAGACACAATTTATAGCAGCAAGCGCCTGCGACCGGTATGGATGTAAAATGTCCGTACAAAACGGCATGCAGTGCGACCAGTGTCAGGAGTGGTACCACTTCAAGTGCACTGGTCTTAACGAAAACCAGTACAAACAGCTAGCTTCCTCATCTCTTATTTACATCTGTATGAGTTGCAGGTTCAGCAAAAGCCAAGGCACCGTTCTGCAGCTGACTGGTCTTACACGCACCACGTCAAGTGGAGTGACGCAGAAAACTTTCAACTGTAAATGCGGGGCTCTTTTAGCTCTGTATCTCTTTCCATTTCTTCCATGTAGAGTAAGATAGAGGAGTACCAACGGACTCTGTCCGAAATGAAATTGGAACTACATTCTCTGAATGAGTATATAGCGCTTGCTCTCTTTGGTGTTGCAATCACCAAGAAAGCAGTTGCCCTATCAGCTGCTCACATAGAGGAGGCGGCAGTAAGAATGAAGGAAAAAGCTCTCAGAGAAAAGAGAGTTGTCTTATGGGGCCGCTTCCCTACATCCTCTTCTCCAACCGAGCTAGCTAAGACATTCCTAGGAACTTCCTTCTCCCCGGATGCCACAAACATGGTACTTGCGAGTAGGCTGCGAGCCAAGAAAACCAAAAAGTCACTTGGCCTTTTGGTAACTTTGCCAGCCATGCTCAGCCCCGAGGTAGTGGTGGGCAAAACAGAGGCTTTAAAGTCCGCCAACGCCCATCTGAAAGGCGTATCTTTCGGCCGCTCCCGGCAAGAGAGAGAGCGAGACGCGAAGAGCGGACTAAGACTAAGTCACAAATCTTGGCAGACCAGAAGCTACAACTGGAGACTAAAGTCGTAGTTTCTGCTATCGACGTAGCCCCTCAGACCCCTGTGTCTGTTGTGGAAAGCGGAGGCACCGTCTGTATGGTCGTTCCAACGACCGGCGCCTCAGGCACAGGCACAAGCATTGAGGATACACACACCGCGCAAAAACCGTCTTCAGAGTTACCCACCCTGAAACCCACCAAACTGCCCAGCAGAAGACTCTTCCTCCCAAGAGTTCGGAACGGAAGCAGCCTGCTAGGACCGCCTCCTACAACTCAAAAAGCATCAATTTGGCCAACCCCTATAAATATCTCTTTCAGTAGCTCCATAACGCAGCGCCGTTTGCCGTCTTCCAAACCCCGCTCCCAGCAAACGAAGAAGTCAAATTTTCCGTGGGTGAAAACTTCAGAACACCCTCCCAAGCAGCGGATTTTGACGGGGGCGCAGAGTTCGCAGGTGGCGGCACCCAGAATGCTGATCAGATGCCCGGTAGGGTAGCTGACGTACGCACAGGCGATGATGTCGCACCAACAGCCTCGAAGGAGGGCTGTCAGAACAACTCGGAAGAACCGACCGAGTCCAGCCCCACCACCCTCCTCAATTCTAGGCCTCCTTTCCCAGGCTCCTTCTCACACCATCCTTTCTATTTTCTCGCGAAATCCAGCGAGGACGTAGCTCTCAGATGCATGTACACGAACTGTCTGAGTCTGTTTAATAAATTACCGGAAATCAGACAGTTCATTCATGACACCCAACCCCGCATGTTCGCCCACACGGAGGCTTACGGGTGATATCAGTGAGAGAGAACTGAGTTTCCCGGGGTATTCAATTTACCGGGCTGACTCTGCCCGAGGGAGAATGGGGGGTTCTGCGTTTTTTATTCAGCAATGTCTCCCGACACCCACGGTTATTGGTGGCTTTCGGTCCTCTGATAAATGTGACGCTCTGTGGCTTCCACTGCCGCTGCGTGGCCAAGACTCACTCCTAGTGGGGTTATTTATCGTTCTCCTTCATCAGACCTCTCCGAGGACGACACCCTTCTGGTAAGCCTGAAAAACTCTCTAGGCTTACAACGCTTTACTCATTTGCCTATTATGGGTGATTTTAATGCACCCATGATAAACTGGACATCAGTTTCTCACCAGGACTGTGAAAGCGGATTCCCTACTTCCTTATCAACGCTGATACGCTGGAAGGCGTGGTCACAGCACGTCACCGCCCCGACGCGGCACCGTTTTGGGCAGATTCCATCTCTCCTCGACTTAGTTATCACTAATGAAAGCCACCTGGTAGACAGAGTGATCATCAAGCCGCCACTTGGACACAGTAACCACCCTCTGTTAGCCTTTGATCTTATCTGATACTGGCTACAACAACCAGCAAAAAGGTCCACCGTTGGAAACTTTAATCAGGCAGGTTTTAACGGCCTGAGAACCTTCCTTGGTTCACTTCTTCTTGACTTGGACTCCGTGGACCGGAACTACCACATGTTTCGTAGCGCAATTCAGAAAGCAGACAACTTATTTATATCGCGCAAACTGTGCATTTTCTCTCATAGTCCACCTATTCTACACAGGATGCGTCGTCTTCTCGAGAACCGTTCCCAATTATTTGCGAAGCATAAGCTTTCAGGAAACTCAGAGGACCTAAGCGCGTTACACATTGTCCGAAACAGGTGTAGGTTGGAAATCCGCGAACACACCAAACTCGTACAAGAGAAGATCCTCATCAGAGCCCGCGAGAACAAAAACTTATTATTTAAGCATATGCGACGACTAAGAAAGAACAAACCTTCCACCCTTTCTTTACTACTGCCCAACGGGGAGAATTCATCTGACTCCCTAGTTGTGGCCGAGTTATTCAGGGAGTACTTCTTGGCAATCTACAACGTCAAATCCCCGAGCTGGCATCCTGTACTACCGTTGCAGAAGTTCTGGTAACCACTAGTGACCGCTGAGTTTTCTGTGCTAGATGTTGAAGACCTTTTCTTCCAAGGTTATTCCATACAGTGCAATGGGTCCTGACATGATCCATCCCAGAATACTCAAGGAAGCGGCTGTTAGTCTGGCTGAACGCCTTTATAAGCTGCTCAAGCAAACACTCCAGACTAGCACCCTCCCTAGCGCATGGAAAGAGGCGATGGTCACACCCATATTTAAAGTGGGCGACTGGCACTCTCCGGCTAGTTATCGGTCAATCAGTCTCACTAGCATCCCGTGCAAAATAATGGAGCGCCTACTAAAGCGCGTCATACTCAATCACTTCTTATCAAATAATCTTTTTTCTTCCACAAAGCATGGCTTCTTTCCCAATCAGTCATGCATAACAAACATGCTTATTTTCGTGGATAGTCTGACGGAGTCGAAAGACAATGGCCTGATCTCTGATGCTCTTTTCTTTGATTCCGCCAAGGCTTTTGACCGTGTCCCACACGGCCCCCTAAAACACAAACTGGAAGTCTACGGTATTCAAGGAGAGGTTCATCGCTGGATTGCTTTTTTCTTGATAATAAAACGTTTAGAGTCAAGACCGGATCGGATCTTTCGTCTCCCTCTTTTATTTCTGCGGGAGTTCCCCAAGGGTCAGTGCTAGGTCCTTTGTTATTCCTCATTTACATCAACGACCTTCCAAAAATATTTCCGGCAACGTCCTCTTATACGCAGACGACCTGAAAATCCGGAATGCCACTGATCCCAGTGCACTACAAATTCATCTTGACGCGATCAAGCGCTGGTCGGACGATTGGAATCTCCCACTAAGTGACAATAAATGTGCTCACGTGTCACTCGATGGAGATTCTGGCAATGCCTTCACGATTCATAGCGCATCTAGCACGGTAGATATCATGAGAATCGATCTGGAGAAAGATCTGAACATCTGGTTGTCATCTAACATGTCCTTCACGTATCACCATGAGATGGCGGCAAAAAAGGGATTTGCCGCTCTTATGATGATTAGGCGCACTTTCCCCCGCATGGACGATAAAACTTTTCAAACGCTTTACGGGATTTATATAAGACTGCTCCTCGAGTATGCCAATCAGGTCGTGCATACCGGCCTGAAGAGAGACACATCAGCTGTTGAGCGTGTCCAGCGAGTGACTACCAAGATGGTCGCGGGCCCTTGTAATGTTACTTACGAGTCTCGACTTGAAATTCTTGGCCTGTACCCACTTGAATTTCGAAGACTCCGCGGTGATTTATTACTCACACACGTCTTCTTTAGAGTAGGTCTTGTAAAATAGTTCTTCACTGTAGCGAATGATGACGGTCGGCGAGGACGTGATGAGAGGCTTTTCAAGCTCCGTCCTCGGACCTTTCTTAGGCAGCAGTTCTTATCTTACAGGGCTATTAACTATTGGAACAGTCTTCCTTCTGAGGTCGTCCGCAGCGTTTCTAGGGATCGTTTTAAAGCTTTGCTTGATTCTCATTTATCCAAAATTGCATTGTGCGAATAATCTTTCTCTGTTCTTGGTGTTCACTGTAATTCCCGAGAGCGGCGCTACACCCTATTTTCAATGATGGCTTTTCTGATCAACAGAAGCCCGCCGACACTGAGGAAGGAATAACGACTGGATCCGGGAACCTTGAGCCGTTGCCTCGAACCCGTGTATTAATCGCTGAAATAGATGAAAATCGCTTCCCCAGGTACGTTATTATCAGACGCGAAAAGCGAATCTTTACTCGACGAAATGTACAGGTGGTCTTTGATAGCGCTATAAAAAGCACCGACACGCGAATTAGTTAGAGAGACTAGAGGCTGGCCGTCGACGAGCAAGTAAACCGGAAGAATGTGACACGTGTGTCCTTCGGGTTCGCGCTACAGTCACATGACATGCAGACAAGCAATTGGACAGCATACATCACGCGAGCTTTCTTAATAGCCTAGGCACAATATGCAAATAAGTTTTGGAACTATTTTCCACACCACACCGCAGGCAGGTCAGTGAAATCTCCAGGCTGCTACACAGTTGCCCCCTAGAAGGGTACTGTGACAACAACCCTTCGATCCTGGTGAGGATAACTGGGGCCAGACACCCTTGGCCTAATCTGGTTCACGGCATACCAGATGATATCCAATCAGCCTGCGATTCGTATGACAGTCTCCAGACGCCGCAGGTGGATGAGCACCAATGCCCACAGTACCTAGCGAGCTCCCACTCGTGTATCCTCCCTTGAAGGTACAGCAACAACCGTATAAAAATATTGTTCAAGGCGAGGCATACACGGGACGTTCATAGCCGACATCCAGTACGAGATCGAGGATGATGGTGACCGAAGATGCAACGTACGTCATTCTAGCATCGGATGAGATATGCGACAGAAACTAATAAGAGACTGGCTGTGTCAGTACAGAAATAAATGAGCTATTCAACCAATTTATACAGCGAATACCAACATTCGAGAGAAAATCTGGAGAAACGCAAGTGTTTTCTGCTTTGAAAACGTTATTTTTCAAAAAAAATATTCCGATATTTTCATGAGCGGAAAGAAAAACGAGATGTTTCGGCCAATGCACCCTACTACCCAAACGCCTTTCGGCGAGTGCTGGCGTCCTCGGCGAAGTCGTGGTGTCTGCTGAGGACGATGCGCTTGAGCGAGAGTCTTCAGAGACGGTTGCCGGCGTAGATGGGGGCTGCGGAGGAGCATTGAAGGCTTCCTCCGCCATTTCGAAGCAGACAAGCTTCAAGCGATCGATGCTAACCGTGGCCCGAATACCCTGACGCTCGAGCACGTAGAAACGATCCTTTCTTTGAAGTACTCTGAAAAGACTTTTGTAAGGTCGCTCGAGAGAGCGTCGTAAACCATCCACGCGAACAAACACATGCGTGCGGTCGTGGAGGTCTTTGGGAACAAACACCTTGCGGCTTTGTCCCCGTGTGTCCGTGACACGGTGGCGGCGCATGTGCGAAGCGTGATGTTTGGTGCAAAATGCATCATATCGAAGGACGCCGGTGGCGAATGATAAGTGATCGCCAGGAAGACGCAGTGGTTGGCCGTACAGGAGGTCGGCACTGGAAACGTGGGGGTCGGCCCTAAGGGCGGCGCGGATGCCGCGTCTGTCCAACGGATTGCATCGACTGCGGCGAGGGCTGTTTTTATTTGTCAGTGGAAGCGTTTGACCATACCGTTTGCAGCAGGGTGGTATGCCATAGTTTGCGTGCGATGACATCCAAGCGCACTCAGTGTTTCCGCAGAGGAACCGCTCTCAAATTGAAGGCCACGGCTGGTCGTAACCGTGACCGATCAACGTTGAGATGCTACCCAACGTTCAGCGAATGCGCGTGCTACGGTCTCAGAACGGACGTCGGGTATGGGGACGGCCTCTGTCCGCCACGAGAAACGATCTACCATTGTCAAGAGATATGTCACTTCATTGGAAGGTGGCGAAGGACCCACAATGTTGATGTAGAGATGTGCAAGTCGAGATGTAATCGAAGGGAATCGGCCAATCGGGGCCGACACGTGGCGGTGACCCTTGGCTTGTTGACAATCTAGACAAGATCGTGTCCACGTGCGAAAATCCTTTTGCATACCAGGTCAGACCTACCCATCGGAAATGAGCTTGGCCGTGCCCGGATGCCAGGACGGGCGACGTTGTGTAGCGTGTCTAACGCACGTCGTGGGAAAAGGATAAGCACAACTGGAGGCACATGTCCAGTGGAGGTATCGCAAAGGATGGTGCCTGCAGACGCTGACAAGGGCTGACTGGTCAGAAGTGGAGCCGATTGTTTGCAGGAAGAGCGGAGATCACCTTCCGAACTTCGTGCGTTGGCCATGGCGTTTAAGTCGATTGAGTCGTGACTAACTAGTGCCGACACTCGGGGTAAAGCTTCAGCCACAACGTTATCGCTGCCAGAAACGTAGCGCACATCAAACCTAAATGTGGATACGAAGTCCAAATGTCGAATTTCGCGGGGCGAATTTCTTTCAGACCTACTGCGAAAGGCAGAAACCAACGGTTTGTGGTCGGTGAAAATCGCAAAGCGAGCGACTTCCAGAGTTCATCGACGAACTGTTGAAATACGGCGCCGGATGCGGTGTCTGACGCGTCAACAGCTATACTTATTTCTGCGGTTGAGTTGAAGTGGTGCAACATAACGGCGGTGGCCAATGCATCCTCGATTCCGTCAAACGATTCGATGGCTGTCGTTGATAACTCTACGACTCCGTTGACACGACCGTGGAGTTAATCGGTTGAAGGCTGCATAAGCTGAGCGCATTGTGGAATAAACCGCTTATAGTAGATGACCATCTCGTTAAATCAACGAATAGCAGCGAGGGTGATAGGACGGGGATAGTCGCGGATTACTTCTACCTTATCGGTTAACGGTCGAATATCGTGCTGGTCAACGTGGTGTCCTAGGAACTCTATTGCTAGTTGGCCAAAAACGCATTTCTCCGCATCAATCGTTATGCCAACAGTTGCTTATCTGTCGAAGAGTTGTCACAGATGAATCTGGTGTTCTTCTTCAGGAGCGTTTGCAACAAATAGGTCGTCAATGCAGGGGTGGACGAAATCCAGACCCTGCGTGACGGCGTCGATAAGACGTTGAAACGTTTGTGCGGCGTTTCGCAAACCAAACGGCATACGTAGAAACTCGACCAAACAGAATGGTATGATGACAGTTGTCTGAGCGACATTCTCTTCGACAACCGGTGGTCTGGGAACTATCAGAAGGTCAAAGTGCTGGGGAAGATTCATGCCGATAATCGCAATTCGGGCGTCGGTGATCGTGCGGATCCAGCGGAGAGTCCAAGGAAGACTTAACTTAAGTGCGCGAGTCCTCACGTTGGCTACGCGGAGATCTGGTACAGTCGTGGGCTTCAGGTGGGATCACGCTGACCTCGGCACTTGTCGATAAGGTAGATAAGCCCCTATCGTGATCTTTTGGAAAAAGCAGATGACCAGGCAAACGAGCTTCGTCGGTAGCCATGTGAATTTGGATGCGCTGTTTGCCGACTGAACCAAAAGTACAAGACAGTTGGCATCGTCGGGCTTTCTTGCCTATTTGCCGGTGATACCAACAGTCATCAGGATTAACGTTCGGTGGCGGATGACGAGAATCACACGACCCTGAGAGGCTACTGTGTCACCGAAAGGAGTCAGCCAAGCATGACATCGAACGCTTTGTCGTTAAGGCCTGAAGTTGTCTGGTAAGGCTGTCAACTTCGCCACTCAACGTGGTAATTTTGCCCTGATTATTCGAAGTGATTTGGGAAACTGCTGTGCCGTGTGTTTCTCCGACCCGGTCAGCGATATCGATCAAAGTTGACAAGCCTACTGATGGGTTTGCGCCGAGGATGTTTTGCATGTCTTTAGGCGAATGCTGAAGCCACATCCTCTAACGTAGAGCCTCTCCAATGTGTGTCGTACCGGTTAACCGTTGCATGTGGCGAAGGAACTACGAAGGTTTATGATAATCAAGCCAACGCGCTTAATTACGGCCGCTTTGAGTTGCTCGTAGGACTTCGCGGAGTCTGGTAACTCCAGAACATCGTCCACCTCGTCAATGACGTGAGGTGGCAGTGCCGCAACCACGTGATGAAAACGGGTTTGCTCCGAAGTGATTTGTCGTAGTGCAAATGTGGCTTTCAACTGAGCAAACCACGATTTAGGAATATTCTCTTCAAAGGATGCAAACTGTACGGCTATCGCACAGACAGAAGCGTCTGACAAAACGTTCCGTTGACCCTCCATTATAGCAGAATGGATAACAAGTCGATTTATAAGATATCAATATGTAAAATATGTAAAAACATTGACTCACAGTTATACAAAAGATATACCTGCGGAAAACGGACAGTACCCGAACGGGCTTACCATTTTAGTCAGGTTCACTAGTCACATCGGGCTAACCAGTTTAGTGCTCACCGCATCAGGTCACTTTTCCTTCAGGTACACTTGTGGGTTTCGGGTTCGGTCTACAGTCACGTAACATACAGACAAAAAATCGGACGGCAAACTTCATGCAAAATTTCTTAATAACCTAGGTACAATATACAACTATGAGTTTTTGAACTATCTTACACACCATACAGCCGGCGGGCCAGTGAAATCTTCGGTTCTCTACAGTGTTGATTCGTGATTTCCTCGGCTCATGTACAATCGGTACACTGCCCGCGGAACGGTCTACGTCGACATCCATTTGGGGGTACTGTGAAGGACCTCTTTTTCATAACTACTCGCGAAGGCAATGATGCTGCTGAGAGAGGTCTGTCAAGCGGCTGCTTCAGTCATGCGGCTTCGCAAATAAATTATGGAGGGCTTTATAGTGACGGCTGAAGTTGGCTGCAGCGGAAGGCCGAAGCTGCAAGCCCACCAACCGTCGAATTGGTAAGCTGTACCCCGTCAGCCACTGCCCATGCATGAACAAGCGACCCTTGTAAACGGAAATAAAATCTACAAGGAGCCTTACTGTAGGGGCAGGAATGTTTCTGGAACAATGACAGATTATGTATGTAGAAGAGCCAGATTCAACGGCGAAAATGGCATTTACAAGTACCCTGCGTGCTATAGACGACGAAAGTGTCACCATTATGTTGCACGTGAAACTGCAATGTTTCAGGTGATCATTACAGAATCACTTCTATTGCACTCAGCTACTGCTTCCAAATGGAGTCACGTGTTCCGCCCGGTCACATGTTTTCGGAAAAGATGACTTGCGAACGTAATCATTTGATAAAGAATGCTTCTTACGAACAAGTCAAAATTGACAACTTTACGGCGGTCGCATCCGTAACTCGTTTGCATTCCAAACCTTCGCATCAGCCACTGGCTGTGGACAAATATTTTTTATTGGCGACAGCTAGGAATACTCTAGGGTGCGTCCTCTTCTTTGTACGTCCGTTGGCATTCTCCGGCCTATTATTTGTGTGATTGCAGAAGTGGACAACATCGCTCATTGCATGGTATATAACATTTGGGTTTGTTGTAAAGTCAATGACACAACAAATAATCCATGAACTTCCTATCCGTTGGGCAGGTGATATTCAAGTCACGTTTGAACCTATGATATAAGGTGCGAGGTGCAACCTACTCTTCCTCATGGTTATCGTGGTTCACGTACAACAACTTTGCACACAAAGGACTGACTTGCAGCGCACGATAGGCAGCTTCTCGAGTGGCTTAAAGATGAACGACCTGTGTTGACGCTCCAACGCACAGAAAACTTCCACAGGCCCGACCACGTGACTGGTCTCCAGCTGATGTATGGCAATTCAGATAACCGACCTAAGCTGTTTGATGGGGTCGTGTTGGATTACGCCACATATGAGGTGCTCGGTAACCTTGGGGACGTGTTCCTCCGTCCCCTGGTGCAGAGAGTGATTAGTTCCGCCAGTGTAAGTGTCACTGTAGCTGCAGGTGAACTAATCGATACGGTGTGAAGTAAGCAGCTCTGGCTCCCGCGCCGTAACGTGAGGAAATATGAATGACTAAGTGCGGATGCTTAACGCAGTTCTACTTTGGTTTGCTTCTTTTAGATGATCTGTGTCGCCATCTTCGTTAGAAATAAACTATTACTGTCACCTTCTCTATGTAGCAATTGTAGTAAACAGGTTTCTTCATAACAGGTTTTCCAAGTGGGTTGACCACTTTTTGCTTACTGTGAAAGTCAAGAAACTCAGTGAAGAGGCATTGAAGACCAAGGTATCACGAATCATTGTCACTTGTGTGTCAAATTAATCACACGCACATACAGTTCACGCTCTGTGAAATAGACATCGAACCAGTAGGCGCTTGTGTTATATGGATGAGAAACGGTTGAAATTCAGGCTTTGTCCTCCAGTATACTGACTGACGCGTTGTACCATCCTCCCGTTAATCACTGTTGATATCCAGAGAGGAAGGCATGTCCATCTTTTCAAACTCGAATGACAAACGCAAGTTTAGATGCGGAGTGTTAAATAAATCCATGTTTCTTTCCAAACTCTCGTGCGAATTGCATCACGTCACCAACGTATTATCAGCGGGAGAATCGTATCATGCGTCCTAGTAAACTAGTCTTACGCACGGCCTGGACTAGATATATACATATATATCTTAAAATGGGCAGAGGGCAGAGGACTATATATATAGTCCGTAAGACTAATTTACTAGGACGCATAATACGATTCTCCCGCTGATATATCGATATCGAACGTGGTTCCACAAATTCAGTGATAAACAATTTGAATATGCAGCAACTTACGACCGGGTTCACAAGCGCATACAACAGTGCAGCGGAAAAGTGACGGTGTGCGATTAATTCCAGCGGTAAAACATGCAGTGGGCTACAGTTACCCATATAAACAAATGTGGTAGAATGTGGTAGAAATTGAAGCATTGATATGAAAGTCGAGTACAGTTCAATTGTTTACGTGCGATAGTGTTTATGGAAGTGAAATAAATTTCGCCGCATCAAACAGTTAGGAGTAAGGGCGAACATAGCAAACAGACGGATCACGTAAAATTCGGAGACGAGGGTATACTACTGTGAACTTGTGAGTAGAAGAAAGTGAAATGTGAAATTGGAGTTCACACTCCCTCGACAACCGCAGAACCGGCGGTATCCTCTTCGTTCAAGGTTTCTTCTAACGAACAAATTCGCCTAACTTCTCCTCTGAAGTTTCCTCCGTTCTTTCGTATAATTGCTCCTCTCACCAAACCGTCATGCCTTCTCTTAGTTTCAACTATGCCCTTTGGCCATAGACATCTTGATGTGTGAATATCGTTGACTAAATTTAGGTCCCCTACCTTCACGTCTCGTTTCTTTTCGTGCCACTTTCGCCGGTTCTGTAACGCCAGCAGATAACACCGCATCCACCTTCTCCAGAATTCGTCAGACAAATGGTGCACTTGTCGCCATCGTTTACTCAAACGGTCCAGTAATTGAGGCTCCTCCGGCTTCGTCCGTTTAAGCCAGTAACTGGTTCGGACATAGGGTCCTTAGGATCTAGAGATCGACTGCTGAGTATTCTCTCTACTTGTCATGGTGGTTTGCAGAACTTCACTGTCTATGACTTTATCGCCCGTAATCCACCTGAATATCTGCCTTATCGAACGTATCGGGCATTCCCATGCGCCAATACTACGACTAGCGTAGGGTGGATTGAATTTCCATTCACAATTTTCCCCGTAAGACAACAGCGTATCTTGTCTTGGTTCCACGAACTAATAGTGTCTTTCAAATCTGATTCCGCTCCCCTGAAATTCAATCCATTACAGCTGTATATCTTGGACGGCACACCGCGTCTGGCAACAAACCGGTGGAACGCACACAAAAACGAGTCTGGGTCCATCGCTCATGTCTTTTCTGTATGCACTGCTCTTACAGAGAGGCAACTGAAAATACATCTATGTCGCTTTTCTGTTGTTCGTTTGTGCTTGACGAACAGGGGACAGAGGTAATCTACGCCCACGGCGACAAATGCTTGTTGGAAGACCAAGAATCGATCCCTAATCATGGGTGCCATCTGTTGACCACATGGTTTGGCGTTCCAAATCCTACACTTTGCACAGTTTTGCAACCGTTTGCGCACTGTCGAGGTTCCTTCCAAAATTCAGTATCATTGGTGAACTTCAGAAAGTACACGATATGCTTCGTGTCCATTTTTTTCATGTTAGTCAAAAACAAGTAAGCGAGTTGCAGAATGTTAAGCAGGTAGAAGAATGGGATGTCTCGCATCATATTGCAATGGAGACCAGTTAAACGGTCCTCCGACTCGTAGGATGCCACGTTCTAAAACGGGACACAACTTCCTAATAGGATTCGCGGGAAGTTTAGGGCACCTTCTGGACTCTCTTAGTGTGCGGGTTTTAATCGTCTCACTATCGCCTCCGAAATGATGTTGTTGTGTCATTTGCACTATCTCCAATTCAGCCTCTTGAATATTGCTCGACTTTAAGGGCCCTAGTGCCAAGGCGTCCGTCATCCTACCGAATTTCAGCATTGAATATCTTTCAAACCGTAGCAAAATTGATATTTTCCGTCGCAGCATTCTCCAACTAGCACAACCGGCAAACACATCAAACCAGAAACTCGTCGTTTCGCAGTGATGAACAGAAATTACGCCTTTCTCCAGCTATTCTCTTGAAATTTCGCCTCAGGCCTTTGGTATAGCTGGCCACTCTGATTATTCCCGTCTCAGAAAGTCGGGTCTGCAAAACCACTGCGTGCCCGTATTTCTCTCGACGCTAAATCCGCGGAATTCGTTGATGTCACAACATATCTCCACTGAGCAGGAGACGAACGCTGACGTATAGCGGGTGGTCGATTTGCTGTAAGCGTGGTAAACCGCTTGGTTTTGGAACGGATCAGCTGAAAGACTACTATATAATCCACCCAAAATGTCGGATTGGGCTTCAGTTTAAGTTTTTCCATAACCTGGATGACCAGATGGGCTGCCAGAACTGCTGCGGTTAGTTCTAATTGGGGTATTGTAGCCGATTTGATGGGAGAGACGCGCGGCTTTCCCATCGGGACGGAACACACGACACGCTTATCGTCGTTTTCGACCCTAGAATGAACTACTGCTTTGTAACCCAGCTCGGATGCATCTAAGAAACAATGCAGTCTCACATCCACAGCAACAAATGCTATCGGTATAAGGGGGAGTGGAATTTTCGCCTGCTCCACCGAATGGATATCGATAAGAAAGCTGCGCTATTCACTCATCTTTGTCTCGTCTGCAACTCATCCCAGTTCATGTTTTTTCTTACAAACGACTGTAGCAGTAGCTTGGCTGGGAGCAGCACGAAGGTAACAAATCCCAAAGAATGGTAATAGGGGCTACAAGGGACATTAGGGCTCTTCGAGCACATTCGGCGTCGGCCTTTGTTAGACGAATGATGATGTAATCGCCGCAGACATTCCACAGTATTCCGAGAGTTGAATTCATCGAAAAAGATTGCAGATTACGGTTCACCTAGTCACCGGAAACCGATTCGGTCGGCTGAAGAGGCAATGCTTGACTGTCGTTGCTCATCCACTTGGTCAAATTAAATCTGCCTTCAGACGCCATCACTATGAACTGGGAAGCTAGACTTCGAGCTTCTTCTACAGAGTCGCAGCTGAACAGGCGGTCATCAACGTAGAAACTCTCCTTCATAACCGATAAAGTTAAGAGGGAAAATTCTTTGACATAATCTCCTATAGTTCGGCTGAGTGCAAAACTGGCACAACTGGGGAAAGATGTGTCCGAAAATGGGTGAACCGTCATGCGAAATGCAACAGGTTCTCGATGGGACTGTCCATTAGGCCACCAAAAAATTCGTTGAAAGTCTCCGTCGCTTGCAAGGATCTTGAATTGGTGGAAAATTGCCTCAATATCGGCCACCATTGCGATACGTTCTAACCTGAATCTCATCAGAACACCCACTAAACTGTTGACAAGGTCAAATCCCTTCAACAGCTGTTTATTTGGTGAGGTATCTTGATAATTACTTGCACAATCGAATACGACTCTGATTTTTCCTAGCTTATTTAGGTGCGTAACAGCATGACGTTGGATAAACCAAAAACTCTTTCCTCAATCCGGCCTTTCAAGTTTCGCGAGTTCGGCAAGCCCTTTCAACAAATAATCTTCTACAGCAGTGGTATATACTTGTGCATTGCAGTGTCTTTCGTAAACTTCCTCCGAAGTGAAATTAACCTCTGGTAAGCGACTAGGTACTTGTTGGGTAACGCCGGGCAATCATACTTCCACAGCAAACCAACCTCGTAATGAGGGCCACGTTTCGCAATAGACGATTTCATCTGTCCGAGCGCATCTTTAGCTTCAACGGACACGGCCAGACAACAAATATTTGTTTTCAAAAATTTCAATTCGTACATACATACAAGGAAAGCAGAGTCTTCGTTAAGTTTACTATACATAACGTTGAGACACGAGCTCTTCTGCTCTTCTCTATCAACGCAACCCAGAAATACCCAACCAGGCGGAGTACGTGTCGCAAACGGCTCTGTCGGAAATCCCACGCCGCTGTTCGAGTGTCCAGTGGGCCTCCGGCAAGTTCATTCCTATAAGTACTCCAATTTGGAGACCACGATTATCTGGAAAAGTGACATTCTGCAGATGCGCCCAGCGCGTAAGCTCCTTTGAAGTTCGTGCTGCTCTCTAAACCTGAGGCATCTTTCTTACGGACCAAGCCTGATTTACATGTATCGGTTTGCCACCATCCATCGGATATAAATCAATTTCCGTTGAGGATGAGGGAAATTGGACTTTTTGTTACCGTTGTAACGTTAGGTATGGCCGACTTGGTTGGCAATTTCAGCCCTCTCAACAACTGCTCACCGGCAAACGTCGAGTAACGCGTTGGTTTCTATCGTCAGCTTGGAATCACGCAACCTAATCGGGATCCATCCCAGAGTAACTTGGCTGTTAGATGAAGTTGTAGTGTTTACTGTTGCTCGTTCGAACGTGAGAAGTGTTGCCTTTTCGTGACGCAAAAGAGGGTGGTGTTTGGACTTACAACCGCCCAAACCACCTATGCTCCTGGACCTACAGTTCACTGAAGAGTGATTGGCCTTGAGGCATAATTCACATAGCCTTTTCTTTCATACGGTCAACAACCGTCCTCCTGTGCTCACAGCTATGAATCGTGAGCACTGATCCATGTAATGATCGCCGTCACATTCTAAGCAAGATGAAACGTAACCCCGTCCTGGTTCGTCCGTCACGTTAGGGGCGAACGACGCAATACGGTTTCCACGGGCCTCGGATCGTTTGTTCTTATAAGACCCATCGCGTCTTTGACCTAATTCTTCCGTATACATGGCCTGCGCAGCAGCTGCCTTTGCACAATCACACACGAATTTGAGCAATTCTTTCAAAGTGGGTTCTCGGGGTGTTCGAAGTATGCCAGAGGCTTTTTTGAACTATCCAAGCTGTAACGCATGAGACAGTCGTATAACCATCGCTGCCACGGCTGAGGAAGCATTCAGATCTGCCTCGTACCGCATTTTCTGTAGTGCACTTAGGCAGAATTTCATCTGTGTTGCTAGTTTGTTCAATGCATCCCTGTAACATGACAGCCAGCCGACTCTACTTTGACTGATCGTGACTTCGCGGACCAACCTCCAGGCAACGTGGACGCACCAGGGGACAGCATTCTTCCGAAGTAGGGGTTCGAACAACAGTTCCAAAAAGGGGAACAATGCNGCAATTGTAGTAAACAGGTTTCTTCATAACAGGTTTTCCAAGTGGGTTGACCACTTTTTGCTTACTGTGAAAGTCAAGAAACTCAGTGAAGAGGCATTGAAGACCAAGGTATCACGAATCATTGTCACTTGTGTGTCAAATTAATCACACGCACATACAGTTCACGCTCTGTGAAATAGACATCGAACCAGTAGGCGCTTGTGTTATATGGATGAGAAACGGTTGAAATTCAGGCTTTGTCCTCCAGTATACTGACTGACGCGTTGTACCATCCTCCCGTTAATCACTGTTGATATCCAGAGAGGAAGGCATGTCCATCTTTTCAAACTCGAATGACAAACGCAAGTTTAGATGCGGAGTGTTAAATAAATCCATGTTTCTTTCCAAACTCTCGTGCGAATTGCATCACGTCACCAACGTATTATCAGCGGGAGAATCGTATCATGCGTCCTAGTAAACTAGTCTTACGCACGGCCTGGACTAGATATATACATATATATCTTAAAATGGGCAGAGGGCAGAGGACTATATATATAGTCCGTAAGACTAATTTACTAGGACGCATAATACGATTCTCCCGCTGATATATCGATATCGAACGTGGTTCCACAAATTCAGTGATAAACAATTTGAATATGCAGCAACTTACGACCGGGTTCACAAGCGCATACAACAGTGCAGCGGAAAAGTGACGGTGTGCGATTAATTCCAGCGGTAAAACATGCAGTGGGCTACAGTTACCCATATAAACAAATGTGGTAGAATGTGGTAGAAATTGAAGCATTGATATGAAAGTCGAGTACAGTTCAATTGTTTACGTGCGATAGTGTTTATGGAAGTGAAATAAATTTCGCCGCATCAAACAGTTAGGAGTAAGGGCGAACATAGCAAACAGACGGATCACGTAAAATTCGGAGACGAGGGTATACTACTGTGAACTTGTGAGTAGAAGAAAGTGAAATGTGAAATTGGAGTTCACCCAGTGTATTCATGAGGTGGAGGTCCACCATGGACAAATAATCTGTACAAATTCGGACCTAGTGGACAACCTATCGCGGCTTCATCTACTACTTTTTATCCCACGGTCTGAAAATGGGACCCAATATTGTCAACAACCAATTATCTCACAGACTACAGGATATTGATTTGAACGTGAAGCTCTGTTGTGAGCCACTGCAAAGTCACCGACGAAATCGACCATTTCCCTTAATAACGAATTTGTATAAAAAAAAAGCGCCTTTACGTAAAGAGAATACACAACTTTCCTTTTCAGGTCAGCATTATTTAGCCTGTCACATGTCTCAAACGAGCCTTCCCAGACAAAATTTTGAAGCGAGTGTGCGAAGTGTCTGCAAAACATCCAATAACTGTTTGAACATGTTGTGGTAAGTCGAATCCGCCTATGTTAAGATTGGCCGTAATAGTGCTTGCGGTTTTTGAGCCTTTTATGAACTGTATAACGGGAGTCGTGCTACCAATAGACTTCATGTACTTGCGATATCATTCGGTTATTTACATATGAAAAAAATGCTGCAACTCACGACACTCCGGTAACCGGTACATTGTCGTAGTGACATTGGATACCATTTTTGCCGTTTGAAATATTTTCATGCACCACTTGCTGCCAGCAACTTTACACAGCTTCAAAGCCAACATTTCGTAGTGTCCAGCGATTGTGTGGTTTCTCTAGGGGTCCATTCTGTGACCGTGTTTACTCACTTGTTTGGTTTGTATGCATGCTTTTGTGTAAGCCTGCTGTAGGAGGCCCGATACGAACTCAGTTCCACTTTTTTCTGTCGCGCAACTAACTGCACACGGCAAATGTTTGACCTTTTCTTAACAACTATCGAATGTTGTGTAACGGACTCAAATGACTGACGTACTTCTCGTTCGGTGCAGTTTTGAGTGAGGCCGAGTAGGCTGGAGTCTATCTAACGTTTCTTTCTTTTCTTCTCTTGATTGCCACATTCAGTCCCAAACTAGACAACAGCTAGCTGCCTATCATGCTCTCGAACATTATCGGAACTATATACGGTTTTCGTGCAGATCTTGTCGTGTTATTTTGGTTCGATTTCTGTTGGGGCTACATTTCGAGTGCTCTCCATATAAAAGATGTTCTAACTTGTCAGTGGACGAAGGTCCAAGCGAATACCCAATTGTCCATTGCGGAACCATTGAATAACAGACCAGACATCGAACACAAACTGCTACATACCTCAACTGTCGGGGTCGACGTTGGCGGCAGAGTATGTTTCATTCGCATAAAGTGAATATATGCAATTGTACCGAATTCAAGATAAAAATCGGAAATTGAATCACGATTTCTTCTGATAATTCTTACAGAACAACAAAGGTACGTCCCGTGTAATGCACACCAATGAACCGGTGACTTAGAAACTATTAGGACAAAATGTGTGTGTGAATTTTTAGAGGTACGGAGGAATTATATAAAAAGCTGGTATTCACAAAAAATGGAACTTGCAAACAATTCTTCTGGAACACCTGTGACAGTGCAACAAATTCGCAGTGGTAATTTTTGTCCTCGCAATCAACCGTCTCCGGTTCCTCAGATGTTCTGGAAGCACAGAACAACAGAACAGAACTGTTAACATGTAACAGCAGTCTCACAACCTCGCTCAAACTTCTGTAAACTCCGTATTATACATTGCTGAGTACCGTAAACAGCGACGTCGGGTTTTGACTCCCTGTGCTCCAACACCTTTTCTTGGGTACTTTCCGTACCAATTTTTGCAAAACATTCTACTGTACTGAGGAGAGACGGTCGCACCATACTACATACACCATCAATATTCGGTAACGATGCGAAAGCATGGATGTATTTGGTTGCAGGAAAAATACGGGAGAGATACGGGAAGGAACATTGGAGGGCAGCATCACGTGGAATGAATATTGATACATGAAGGAACTGAGACATGGTGTCCAAAGCGACCGGAACATCCTCAGATCAGTGTGGTGTGCAAACGAGCGTATTTATTGTTATATCGCGGAAGGACCGAGTGGACGCAATTGAGCGGGAATGATTCCTACGACGCAGTGATATGGTACGTACTGTTTTACACCGAACAGCTGATTCCCCCGAAGCCGACTATGAAGGGAAAACACTGGTCTCCCGAAAACAGACTTTATTGTCTCAGACCGAAATTCCGAATGCCGAAGCCGAAGTCAAAGTACAAAATGCAGCTCCTGCGTTGTTACAGCTCGTCAAGCCATCGGGTGAAAAAAAAGCGAACTAGTGTCCAGTATGTGAGTCGGCGCCAGAGGTAGAAAAATTGATGGTACATCAAAGGAATTCGGCTCTACAAGAAAAAACGGTAAATGCTCATTCCAGTTAGTAGACATTTTTTTGGTCAGTGTGACAACCCCAACATTTATTCGTAGTCAGTTTGAGACGCATAACTCCTGTATTGGTTTCCCCAAATAACCGACCTCTTCGCCATCCGCCTTCAAGGTTCACAACATTATTCCTTCTGGCGCGCTTTAACATCAGCTGGAAAGACCTGGGCCCGAACAACAGTACTCAGGATAACGTGACGCCGGAAGAGTTCGACGATGCAGCTCGACAATTGCTAGCAGAAAATACTGCGACAGTCAACGAGGTGGAGGCAAACGGACCGAGTGAACTGAATGACCTTCGAAGCGCGGTGGAAAAGTTGACTGAGGAAGTGGCGGCTTTGAAAGCGAAAAAGGAGGAGAACCGTGGCGAAATCTGTTACGGATGCGGAAGACGTGGACACTGGCGAAGATTATGCCAACTCGGCAAGAAAAGGTCGTACTTAAATAAACGTTTCGTCGATTGTTCTTTGTTTGGGAAGGGGGATCCGGTGATAAGGGCGGTTGATAAGACAGCGGTTCAGGCTAGGTTAGAAGTCGATGGTAAATTGGAGTACTGTTTGATTGACAC
>QNGE01005285.1:0-46286 GCA_008508345.1 Paragonimus westermani | reverse complement strand
GGATCGAAGTCCCAGTCAGCACAGCCCTCCGGATCAAAACAACAGGCAAGTCTGACGACCATGCCAATGTAGTAGGAAAGGTCAGGAAAAAAATTTAAAAAAATAAAACAATAAAAAATATTGAACACTGTGCACAACCGACACACACTCAAGTTTTGCAAAGGCGGCCGTTTTCAGGTTTGTGATTTTCAAACTGGGCTATTATGGAAGGAGATGCAATATTTGTTTATTTACGTACATGTTAATACTCCGTGGCGAGAAATCCACCAGCATTTGTCCATCGCCTACAAGTGCATGGTTTTTGTAAGACTCGACGTAAGACGGTGTGACCAGGTTCGAGAGATAAATGGTAAGATGTAGGTATAGGACAGTTGGATTCTGTGGGTGCTCAATCTTCAGCGGCAGATTTCGTTTTACTGTTTTTGGTGACGAGCAGCCGACTGATCTACTGAAACCAAAAATCAGTAATCAAACGAGGTAGTTCAAAATTCTGCTCACCACAACGGTAGGTCACAAAATTTGTCAGACTTAACATCCAATGTAACAAACATGCTCCAAAAGAAACCGTGCAGCTATCAACTGTGGGTAGAGTAATCATAAAGAAAATATGTTAAGGGTTAATCAAATCTAATCAAGCCGGGTTAGCAAACTTCGTCTACACTACACTACATGAGGCTGGATGGTATGCTTGGGTCACATTGCTCAGCTCTCTTACCCAAGTGTGTTCTGGTTACTATGGCTTACAATCGGCAACAACCAACTGTTGACGAGTATGCTAGTAGCTGATAGTTAACACAGATCTGATCAACAACGTGCATTATTGAACCCGAACAGATAAAGTGCAACCAACGTCCACCAATCGATGATTCAATACAAACTGATGAAACCGATAGATGCTTGCACACCAGAAATGCGACCTGCATCGGAACTGCACAAGAACGACATTCCGGATAACACCCATTCTGGCCACAGGCAGTTCCGCACACCATAATCTAACCATGTTGTTTCTCGGTATTCTTAGTCCAATTCGTGGCACTCTTAGCGTTGGTTGTGTGAGAAACTTGTTTCAATCGGTATGAACTGTGAAAAATATTTTGATGAGTCATAAAACATGTGCTCCGTTGGCATTGCATCACTATTTACGAACGTATCGTGGTGTGAAGTAACAGAAGTTTTGGGCGATTCCATTTCCACTCGAAATCTGTGATGATGTGTCTCGGTTGGACATCGTGAAGAAACCGTTCTCCTGCACACTAAGGATATTCGGCTTGAATTTGAATGTTTCCACAAAAAATTCGATGCCACAGCGATGTGAGGCTTCTTGGATCTTGTTTTGCGGATAGACGTAAGCATGCCAGACTCTACTGATAGAGCCATATTATGTGGACGACAGTTTGATTTTTACGAATGCAATTCATTTTGATTTACCATGCAATCTTTCGAACTCTGCGCATCCCAACCCTCCTGCTTTTCGTGGGAGAGTGATAGTGAGGTTGGTGGAAATTTGCCAATCACAGACATTTAGCTTACTGTGTGTCAGAATGGCTCTATCCGACGCCCCATTTACGGCGAAACGATAGTGAGATGAAGAATATTGGCATTTGCTCTCGTATGCGACCACGACGACCAGGTGCGATGTGGTTGGAATGTTTCACTGCAGAGCAAGTGAGTTACTGACAACCAGCAACCACTGGGGTTAGTGATTATTCAGAAAACTGCGAAGCCATGCACAGCAGACAAAAAATGAACAAAAGCCTAAATTCGAGCTTCTCGGAAAGCCGGGGGCGTTGCTCGACCTGCTTTAACTGGCGGCAAGAATCGAACATTACGATCCGCATCTTTTCTTGTGGCTGCTATGTGCTTGCTACTCATCACTCGAACTGTTGGCACGTAAATCTCTGTTCGGACATTATGGATCTTTCTATCTTTTACCTAATTTTCACCGGAACTTACAGTTGCGGTGTCATTTAGATCGGTAGGACAAAACAGAGTAGAGGGTAGTGTTGACAAAACACCGGTCTAAGTGGTTATTAGGGGAAGCGACGTAGTAAATGTTGGCAACACAACGATTGAGCAGAAATCAGAAATCAACAGCCCTCATCTAGTTTACCAGTTGACTTGCAGTTGGGAGGACGGTTAAATTGGCGTACATGAACTGAGCCCACGACACTGGGTGGTCGAATACCACCACAATTGAGTATTGGAAACAACGAACGTGGGTAACTCAATGTTTGTGCAGAAATCATGTATACTGGATCACGAAACACGTTTTGGAGACAGAGCACCTGGTTGGCCTTAGTAATTCGTTCAACGTGTTACGTAGTGGAAGTTCGCGGTTATTGTAATTCACTGGAGCAATGTTGAAGGAAAAGTACTGTCCGTCTGTCTGTGGTCTGGTGATGTTGACGCCGTCTGTGGTGAGTGTGTGTAAATGGATAATGGTTAATACATCAACTCCTCTTCAGTAAACAACCTAGCCCGTGTGATTCATTTGCATTCCGTCACCACGCTCTACCTATATATGGCCAGCTGTTTTACGCATGCAACCGATGCGACTAAATGAACTGGTAACATCTTACTGTGTTGGTCAGCCGATAGCTGATGGAAGGCTGTATTCATGAACGAGAATATTTTACCAATAATTAGACGAGTTTTGCTCTATAGGCGTTCCTTTGATGTGTTTGGCCACGACGTGTATCGTTCTTACGTTGTGCCGCAGCGTGATATATTTATGTATCAAAAGGCTTAAACTGTGTGGTTTATTGCTATCGAATCAAATGTGCGGATACTTGTTTTTATACAGTCGGACCGTTGAGGTGTTAAATTTCCTTTGGTTTCGAGAGGTCTAGAACTTCTCACACACAAACCTTTGACGTTGGCTGCGAGATCTAAGCTCATTGCATGTCCGTCGACGTAAGAGAGTATTATGACTTTGAAGTGACTAATATCTCTATTCATTTCTACCTTCTTTCAGTAATGTATTGACCTGACGGAAAATTATCAAAGGAATGTTATCGAAATTTTGTCACCTGTAGCAGCTTGGTCGGTTCAGACAGCGACCTGGCGACTGGCCAATTGGTTTTGATTGGAAGATAATCACTGTAGGCAGTTCTTTAACGGAAATCCACGTCCGTCATTGATGCCTCTTGGCGGAAGTCGAAGGGACAGAATCACACTACTGTCAGAATTTTTACAATAGAGCATCATGGACACGGTGATCGTGTGCCAAAATTTGTCTGAGACTGGCGGGTTACTTCCAAACAAGGTTTTGATAGTAGCTTTCACCTACAAGATTGGGACCTATTTTGATGCTATACTCCCCATAACTCTCATGGAGAAATTGACTCGTTATTCGAAGATGCGTCACATTTTCATGTAATCGTTCCGTGTGATGCCGTTCTAGTGTATTATTTATAGGTATGTTAAATCAATTAACACGGAATAACTGAGTGTAATAAGAAACTGAGGAAGAATTCAGCTTGAAGTTCGGTCGTTCAAACTAAGCTTGCCAGTGTTGTGTGCAGTGAACTCGGATAGCGTAAGGGGTATTCGTTCGGAAAACCAATGCGTGAGCTATGCGCTTCAAATTGACTACAAACAGATACACTCATCTGCGTAAGACATTAGTCCCAGAATGTCACGGTTGCCGATGGCCACTTCCTGTATATACCAAGAACCATTTCATACCACGCTGCACTCTATTGCTTCTTCGTGTATGTTTCCCGCGGCTACTTCATTGACAAAACCCACGTTCCTGCCTCAATACTGAATAGTAGTGACATCATTAGTATAGTGCAATCGCTCGTCTTCACTACACCCTCATAACTAATTAATTGATGTTATTACAGAGGGCTTCCAAATTCTTCGTAAATATATGTAAGTGAACATCTTCGAATGACTATGTAGTTGCTGTACTATTGTGTGTATAGGCGATCTTTGAAGATTCTTTATTCACTTTCAGCAAAATTTCTCTAACCCAGTTTTCGGTGAAAACGATGCGCTCAGACGCCAGGAACTCACAAGTGGTAGGTCACTTAAATTTGATAGTCATCTGCTCAGAAGATTACTCCCGTAGCTTGCGGTAACCACAGCTACGCATGATTAGAGCAGTGTGTTTCTCGCATGATTAAATGCGTTCAAGTTCAAGCCGAACCACAGTACTGTGATCTCACCAATCTCGAATCGGCTTGTGCTGATTGTACGACAGTGCACAAAGCAATGGGGTTGAGACGACTGTCTAAAATTAGTGCTAAACGCTAGAGTTTGCTGTTTGTCGCCTACCACCAAGACAGGGTGTCCCTGCGTGCATATGTCTACGTAAAAACTCGTGAGTCACACAATGTTCCTAATAAACGATAAGTCTGTAGCTGTTTGATGCATTACTGCCTGTATTTTTGAACTCGTAAATGGTAGGAAGTACATCTTCTAAAGAAGCAGCCAGGACGAATCACATTATATCGATTGATCGATCCGGTAGCAGGTGGACTGATCTGTATTAAGTCACTCAGTCGATCAGACTGCAGCTGTGCGATCGAATGCCTGTATGTTATCTGAACTGTTTTCTTGCATAACGTGATTCCTTCTAACGATTTCATATATGATCGTCTTGGTTGGTGTGCCATGCGTCTCGTCGCCATGTATGGTAATCATTTCGCTCTACAAATTTAGAGCCTCTGTGGCCTAATTCTGACTCGACAAGCTTTTCCAAATAAACGCTATTGCCACGCCTATTCTCTTCTCTCGGTTCTGGGTCAAACGGTTGGGTGCGTACCAAAAGGGACGATCCAATAGTTAACTTTGCTACTTGATTCTTCAAGACGATTATCAAATGACGAGATTGTCGTATGTTGAGAAATTCCATTTGTGGCTGGCATGTTCACGGTATGATACAGTTTCATTTGACTCTTTTTAAATACCTGTCTCATCATAGATTAAACTAACGACGTTATCACTTCGCACACCTCATCTATGCATGAGGAAACCACGACGATAACGTCATCCGACGGAATAAAGCAGAACACCTCTCTTTTAGTTGTCAGTAGAACTTAATGGCTAGTACGCACCACCCCCAGTTTTTCGGTATCTGAGTTTACATCTCCGTGACCATCGTCTAAAGTGCACGATAGATGTGAGCACTTTCTATGAACACGCTCCCGTGTATCGTCAACTCAGCACTAAGTCGTTGTCATTTCCATTTCCCTTCTGAGCACTGTTGGCAACATCCGGTTCTTTCTACAACTCTTCTCAGTCCGAGTGGTTCATCGGAAGGGCAGCAAACTAAAATGAAGGACGGCTACTCATCTATTTATCCTCAATCATGGAAATAATTGATTACTCGTATCAAAGATGGGGCATCAAACAATACTCACACAGAAGACACGTCCTTATTGCCAGCGCGCGCATGGCGTAAGGTATAACAGCTGCACTTGTCTTTTAATGTTGAATTCCGTTTGAAATTCTGCAGGTCCGCTTTACGCTGGATACTAATATAATTCATCAATTGACAAATAAGGTACGTCAAAGTAAATTACGCACATCTAGAGCATCGTAAAGTAAAATATAATCGTTTCACAGGGTGATTTCACACGCGCACCATGTCGTGTGGTTCACCGAACTACCAAACCGTATGGATGATTCAGGCAGCTACATGAAACCTGGGACTACCGGTTAGCATTCCAATAGCTTGTCGAATTTAACCTCATGTGCATCTATATTTAAAAAAAGTAAGATGGGTGATGCAGTCTTCAACGTTACTACCACAAACGACTAGCGTTGCTTTAGCTTGATATGGAAAGGTAGTATAATGTTGTATAACAGGCAGTTTCGTTGTGAGTAGTATACTACTCACAAGTAGTGTATTACCCACAAGGGACATTCAGGAGCAAAAGGACAAGCCCCGAACACGACGGACAAGAAGAGACTATCGAAACAGTGTGTACATGATGTGTGAGAACTTCCACCAAGGCGAATGACCACGTACTGTCACCCAATGTATGTGAGTGCATGTCCGTCGTGCAAATGAGTGTACGCGCTTGTGGTTTAGTTTTTGACATGACCTATACCGAAGTTTGCGCAATGAACCAACTTGTTGGCCAAGCGTCTTTTGCAGACACAACAGTAAGTCCCGAACTTTGCAGTAGTCTAATAGTGAGTTTTGCAAACTAGCTTACCGAAATGGAAAGACGTGTAGGAATGTCGCTGACTTCAAAAAACCACGGTTAACAGGACATAAGTTATTTGACACCGGTCATTCGCACTTATTTTCAATAATGTACCGATCGTTCCACACTTGTGTACCAGTATAAAAATCCGAGGAACAAACCATTCAACTGGAGGCCCAAGTGAAAAGTTTGCCCCAAAACCAGCCTTCTAAGCGAGTTAGGTAAGCAAATGGCTTCAACAAACCACAGAAAACAGGGTCAGACCTATCGTTGTAGAGGGCTGTACGCACATTTCCAAGAAAGTCGCTCGACCCCATCGATCCACTGTTTCGGCCACCACGGCCCACGAGTGATAAAACTTGACAATTCACACACATCTCCGTAACCGTTCCAGTGTTTGGAAGGTAATGCTGGACTGGGAACCAGTATGCGCGGATGAGTGTCAATGGACCAAGTAAAATATGATATTCCCCTCACGGATTGTGCTATCACGATAATCATTTCATCGCACGATGTGTAACATAATGCAGAATTCACGAACAGTGCAGATATACAAATGACTAGAAGACTGATCGAGAACTGACAATTTTTCCATAAAATCTGAGGTATGTGATGCTGTGTTTTTATGTTTATCGTTTCATTTATGCGTTGTGACATGACGTGTTCTAGCAATACTGCTAAAACGATAAGCGTCGCTTCACAGGTCTTAGTTTTATGGCCTCGTTGATGCACCACACCACTTCACCTCCTGTTAACTTATTTGTCCAGGTGTGGATGCCGTGGTGTGACAGCTTGTGGCACCATCGAGATAGGCGTGGACAACTCGTTCAAAAAAGACTGAAGTGCTTTGTCCTCTGAAACCTGCTTCACCACTTAAAATGTTACATATTTAGGATGGGAAGGTCGTTTAGCTCGGGTCGACACAGCACGTTCGTAACATTCAGGCTTCGGCTAGATTATTACGGACTAAGACAACAAATCGGTACATGTATGCACTGATCGAACTAGGCAGAGTAAGGGGAGCAACACGTTTCTAACACGTATGTTGGCTGTTCGCATACTGTCCTCCATAGTATTGCACAGTTTGGGCGTCGTGTTTAACATTTTATTGTTAAACAGATAGAGAATAACACAATCTGTTTATCAGTGAATGTAAATGCTTCCGATGGTAGATTGAAACGGTACTTTTATTTAACCGAAGACATATCGGACTTGTGGATCATGGAGTGACTAGTTCGTCCTGTGTGCGTGTGTGTTTGAATGTGTCCGTATGTTTCCTGTGGTGTACGTGTGTGCGTGTGTGTGTGTGACCTTTCTGCTATCTTGGCATGGTGGCTTTGTGTTGTATTGGTCCGTCGGGCTGTGCAGATTCAACCTTGTCAGACTGGCCAAAGGGGACCAGCCAGTCAAATGGCGCATGCGTTCGTTGTGGTTGGTGGAGGTTCTGCTTGTGTACCTCCACCCGAAATTTGCACCGCTGGAGACACTGTGAATGGCTGCGGGGATTTCTGCTACTTGGGTAGCAACTTGTCGACAGATCTGTCCGTGGACCGCGAGTTGAGAGCGCGTGTGGCAAAGGCTAGCGCTGCTTTCGGACGTCTTGAAAGGCGTGTCTGGAAGAATCACAGCCTGAAGATGGCCACGAAGTTGTGTGTCTACCGCTCAATGGTGCTGTCTATCCTGCTGTACGGCAGTGAGACGTGGACACTGTATCAGCGGAACGTGAGCTATTTGAGCCGTTTCCATGTTCAGTGTCTGAGGCGCATCTTGGGTATTCGGTGGTCGGACATGATTCCGAACACTGAGGTAATGCGGCGAGCGGACATGGACGGGATGGAAGCCATGTTGATGCTGAACCAGCTCCGTTGGCTCGGTCACGTCCGTCGGATGGGCGATGACCGTATCCCGAAGCAGTTACTGTACGGACAAGTGAAGTCAGGTAAGCGAAATCCCGGTGGCCAGAAGCGGAGGTACCAGGATGTTGTGCAGGTAAGTCTTTCACGTTGTAACATTGATTTTAGATGTTGGGAAGATTTGGCGTTGAACCGGACGGCCTGGAGGAATACGGTTCGGGCGGGCGTCCGAGCGTTCAACGAGCAACTATTGCGTGGTCGCGAGCGGAAGCGTGCGGTACGCAAAGGAACCATCGGTGCCATAGGTCGCGGTGACGTGACTATATGGCGTTGTGATGTGTGCGGCCGCGAATGCGCTGGCCGTTTGGGGCTGGTAGGTCACCAACGTACTCATAGTACCCCGTCGGCGAAGAGGCGGCGAGTACGCTAGGCTCAGGTAGGTCAAATCGGTATACCTATTCTACTTCTGTTAATGACTGCATCGGCCAACATCGTGGTCATTGACAATTAATCCGCTCTTCTTTTCAGAAACCTGAGTGTCTGTGGTCTTTTACACATTCTTTTCTCCGGCTTTGTTGATGTAATGTATGATGAATGGTCTGCCTGGCTTTTCATAGTTCAGTGAGAACCTTGCTTTTTATCCTTATCTTCTCTGGGATGCACTAGCCTGCACTCCTATACTGCAACGCTTCTTGTATTACACTTCACACATCTTTCTTCTCACTGTAGATCTCGTCATTACAGCCTCTCTCTGTTTAGTTTCCGAGAGATAAGAGTTTCCTTTCCTTATTAGCCAATCAAGTGGCTAACCAGCATTGGCCGGCTGGACACAAAGACCCCACTGTCACACCTCCCAGTCTTATTCCTTCGGGTTTACACTGGATATGTGGTGTGTTGGTGGAACTGCAATTGGTGCAGCGCAAGTCAAATGCATTGATAGATAAGCGCAAGCGTCCTTTGGCATCGGTCACTGTAACAGGCTAATCCGAATCGGATGCCGTCAACCGTGTTCAATATTTTTAATGCTAGTTCATCTTCTCTATCGTTTACCAGGTAAGAATTACGAGCTTTCCAAATGCTACCTCCCAAATACTATAAATTAAGAAATACTATAAATTACCAGCTTTGGGATAAACAAGAAAATCGCGAGTCATCAGGCGATTGTTAGGTCAAACAACCATTCTGCAACATGAAGTGCCTTTGTTAATAGGAGAATACATTTCTTCCAACAATTAATGGTAGACTCCACAGAACTCTTAGCTTAGGTCGTTAATGACCACTAAACAGGCGTTGTGTTCCTTGATGTCAATAATCATGGCTGGAATGGGAAGCTCAACAGTGAACAAATATGTCGGTATACCCAGTGTTTGGATAAACACGGTCCAACTTCTCGTCTGTTCACTGTAATATCTGCATCAGTAATCTGAAATATAAATCGCCATATTTTTCACTGATACACATGGCTGATTGGAAAAATGGTAGTGTGTACACTGAGGAATACTTACGTAGATAAATGATGCTGACGACCACCAGTGAAATGACGGACGGTTCTTCCGAGATAGTTGTGTCAGCTGAGGGCCACACGCTGTTGAACTCGAAACCACAACCTTTAACTACTTTTCGAAAGGTAATTCAAGCTATTCCAATAAAAAATATGCCTGCAAGGAAAAGTAAGAAACATTCTAGAAATCACGAATTGTTGCCATGTCAACACTAGTTATTGACATTCGCTGTTTAATATTTAGTCACTGTTCCGCTGCCCTTGGTTCATAGAGACATGAAAGCCTTCACTCTTCTTAAACTTTCTGCAAGACCTTTGATTTCACATTGGAGCACTCATTCCCTGTATTCCAAAGCAGATAAGCCTGTCACGTTGTTGCATTCCTTCTCCGTACTTCCTAATCCACCCCCAAACTTCTGCACTTCATTTAAAACCTGGTGACCGAGATAGCAAAGCTTAAGTCCCAACTCATTTTAGGATCGAAGACTCTTTTATTCTCTCGCAGGCAAGCGTCATTCTGCTCTCTATTTACAAAGCTAAGCCGTTGCAGCTGCCGACCTAATGAACCGTACGTTTTCATCACATATCCCCAGACATCCAAACTTTCACTCTATTTGGGAACATTGTCAGTTTGTCCCCTCTGTCCATAGAAGAGCACCATGAACATGGACGGATGCACAGACCACCCCGAGTATGAAGTCAACACTGGGAATCACCGACCAGCCCCGCTCTGACTGGCTGTCACACAGGTCAAATGAAACTTCTTACAGCTGAAAAAACTAGCTGTTGGTTGGGCTTTCTTGTTAGCATTCGAAAGTAACATGGATAAGTGACATGCATTCGGATTTCATGAATACTTTTGAACTCACTTCAGCTCGATCGTGTAAACGCGTTAGGGTGCGATATCTTTGGGAATATTGGTGAGACTTTTGATCGGATGCAGAATAACACCATATCTATTGAATGGTCCATTTTGGGACGCGCTCACTTGCTTGACTTTAAACCGATAAAAAGAAGAAGCGCGACAACACTGTGTATTGGAAAAGCGAGTCAGAATTAGCCCACGGAGGCTTTAAACTTAAAGGACGAAACGATTACCGTAAATGGACGACAGACAGTGAGAAAATCAAATGAAACGGTCGTATATGGCAGTCAGGGTATCAGAATGAAACACGTTACTGGAATGATAAGAAAACAACGCGAAAAAACAGTCCAGATAGCGCACCGACGTCCGACTGCAACCTGATTGCTGCAACTTGATTGGCTGAGTGAAACCGTACCACAATATATAATCATACCATCTGAACTAGGTCGGCCGATCGACGTGGCATGATGTTTCCTGGTTGGTTTGTTAGGAGATGCGTCTCCTAACAATATCAGTCTTCTTGTCGTTGTTTGATAAGTCCCTGAAAATTGCCATTCTGTCACTTTGATCTACCCGCACTCCGTATTCTAAGTCCTGTTGTCGCTCGATATAATACGAAGGGTGCTCCAACGGTTGCGATACACATGACTTTGAAATTCTTACTTAGGCCTATCTGTGGTCTTATTTCGATGGAATTGTTTTCCCAAACTTTAAACTTTCCGTCACATTCGGCGAGTTCTTCTGGTTTTCGTTTTAATGACACCCAGCTGTGACTGAAAGAAATACTAGACCAGAGCTTCGAGCTGTCGACGAAATTTTAGTACTTGGGAAGGTTACAACCTGATAAGTCAGCTGGCGTATATTGTACGTACAATGAGGGTTGCCTCTCATATTTTACAGCCAAGAGTCGGATGAATGACTTCTGATGTATGTGGAAGTTTACTAAAAGAACAGCCACTTCTGGATGATCTGCTAAGACAAGAGGCAATGGAAGAGGTAATGGAAGAAGAATTAATGGGAGTAGATCAGTCAGCAAGTGCGAGTGTGTGTGTGTATGTGTGAAATAGCAGTCATGCTGGGCACGTGACCATAGTCAAGGTGTATACACGTTGGGTGTCCAAAAATAAGTATACCAGAGAGGAAACAGGCCAATTCCAACGTTCAGAAGAAGACTAAAAGCCAATAAAAACAAGCTGAAATAAGTCCAAATGGACATTAGTTGGTGGGGATGAGACGTAGGTACATTACTATGGCTGGGGGTCCAAAAAGTTACACAAGGTTCCTGTACGCCAGCGCACCCTGTGTACTGTTTGTTATGATGCTGAAATAATGATGCTAATTGACCACACGCCATACAAGATAATAATCACAGACTATTGTCGTGATGGTTTACCCCAGTGGCTCAGCGATTCAGGTAGAAAAAACGCATGGGACCGTTGAGTGTTTATGTCTTGAGCCTTCATAGCAACGTTCCAGATCACACTGTTTTAGTGTCAAGGGCCACCATTCGCGAACATGAATTCCAGGAACGACCTTACCCTATTCCTGTCCTACTCACTGGACCTGGTCACGTTGTGTCTCATCTCTTATCAGTTTTGGAATGTCAGTTGCGGGATATCTTTCTTCCAGTGAAGAATCGAAATCCGATATGGAAGACTAATTGGATGAGCATGATAAAACTATTTACTGGAAAGCAATCAGGCATTTACATGGGCGGTGTGAAAAGTTTCTTACAATTCATGAGGGCTGTGTTGAAAAACTGAAGGTATTTTTCGGCTATTTTACTGACGTGTATATCAGACACAAAATGTTTGATACACCTGTCGTACAGTCCATTGGCAATCAGGTGTAGCAATGACATCTAATTAACTCCACTTAGTTGATCATCTGTGTACACGTTTGATGTGGTGCCATATTATGGTAGTTCGCTATCCGCCATATAAGGCCAGGAATATCAAGAAACAAACTTGTGTGCGTGTTAACAGCTGCAAGCCGTCTTGACCACTTATGCCCAAGTCACTGTTCTGATCACCTGGTGTGTAGATGAATAGTGGCATGTTGTCGAAGTTTAGTGAGGTGGTGCCTGACTTCACTGTTCACACTAGAAGCTACGCACCGATGTTACTAAGTCTGTTTCAGTGTATTACTTCTGGACAGATTTGAATGCAGTCTGAAACGTCTTCACGCGCGGCTGATTTTACGTGAACTCTGGGGCATCCTTATTCACATGCATTAACAGTTAGTATACTGTCGTGGTCCGAGCTTCGCTCTTACCAATACATGAAAATCATTGAGGGAACATTAGATGTAAAGTGTCCTGGTTTACTTAAAGATTGTTTGTTAGCCCGTTGTTTTATCAGAAAACAAGAGAAATTGGGGCAAGTTAATTCCAGCATCCTGTTTACGCAGAACAACTATCCATTAACGACACTACTCCTGCACTCAGTTCTGTCAAGCACACAATCTTCAAATGTCCAAGTATTATCAATGGTGCTGACTTTTGCGTCCCAATTCAGTCATATTTCGCGCAGAGTTAGTCAAGAGTGAATTTGGCCCACCCAACTGAATTGTTGTTCATTTTCCTCTGATGTTATAATAGGAATCTTATTCCAAGCGGTCCTCCATACATCCCACCCAAACTTTCGCTATGGGTTTGGTATTAAAACCTTCTACAAAATCCCGTCTTGGCTGGAGTCCGGAAAGTCTTTGGAAGTAGAAACGTTTAAATGTTTGTCTTAGTTACCCCATGTTATAGATGGTCTGGATTGGTAAGGATTATGGGCACAGAAAACCTCGAAGGATGTTAAATATATCCCTTAAAATACTATCGAACATGGAAAAGAATTGAAAATGAACCGGTAACATGTGACAGTAATAGTCTAAGTAAGCAGTAGTGGAATAAAATACCAAATAAAATGACGTTGAAGGTATGAAAAAAGGCCTAATGGTAGGAAATAAAAATGTCAGCCTAGGATTCACGAAGGACTGCTCGGAATGAAGTTTATCGCCATGTTAGCGAGAACTATCAATAAACTGATGATAACGATTTTATTTACAAGCAAGAATGATCCAGTAATACTATCAAAATTAAGGGAGAGGATAGTTCAGCTAAGTAACGTCCCGGAATGGGAGTTTCATGTTTCGTCATGGAATTAGAATTACGAAAACCCATAAGTTCGAAAGTAATGTGGAATATGAAAGTTCTGAGAAACGCTTCCGGCCACTCCCAAACGTCCGTCAAAATGTGGATGCTTATGGTTCTGTTCTGCCGTACAGTTGTGTGCTGTCATGACTCTAAGCCGTGTTATCTTTTTGAGCCCACTTGCCCCCTTACAAGCTACACGTAAACACAATCTGTCCCACCTTGGCTGGTGAACTAATATGATGTCTGCTATACTCAAAAGGACGCTCCATCAGAGGCTTTTTATTCAGCTACTGCCAACAACAGAAACGGTCTGGCATCGTATCTATGTTGACCTATGGTCTGAGCTCCAACTCACTCCCAAAAAGAACAACGTAATGCATACAATCAATGGAAGTTTACCGATTTTAACCGCATGAAAGAACGAGTAATCAACAATAGTAACCATGCACTTGCATTGAACAGCCAGTTTTCAGTTGGTTTCGGAATGCCAATTTTGAAGTGTGAGAGAAGTCATCCAATCATTCAGTGAGTGGTTACACAAACATGTCGGTTGCTAAACTCGCGAAAACACCTGGACGTTTTACACTCTCCACTATCCGGAAGAGTGGGATTTTCACTTCGCGAAAATTTAGTGGTTTATTCGTTTCCTCTGGATGTTCCAAGTGTGCTGATTGTAGATCATATATGTCATGTACTTTCCCAAGCTATTGCCGTGCTTACATAACCTGCTGCATACCTCTACATAGGTATTCCTCTCTTGGGCACTTTTGGAATATCCTAAGGCCTTTATTCACGCCAGTTCAACGTACATCTTAAACTATATCGTCAAGTTTTGGAAGAACAACTTAACGAGCTAAGTTAAAGGTTTCCTTGCTTCTGTTAGAACTATGAATCTTGGCATTACTTGTTAGCACAACTTTTCTGAACTTTGATTAAAGGCCCACCTGGTATCAGTATACCGGTGAGATGCAGCAGTTATATCGCTGGGGATTTATTCATCATCATTCGGAACCTTACCGGTTCTTGAACCTTACCTGCATTCTATCCATACCGTGGTAGACACACTCAAGTGGACATGAGCTTGAACTGTCGGGAATAATTTCAAGTTTTTTAATTCCTAATGTGATAGCGTATTTTTCACTTAAAGCTCGGACGTGTTCTACTGATTTCGAAACTTTATAGACTCTATCACCCAAGCAACTAACCAGCACTGATTCATGGAGTACGTGCGCTGAACATCAGCCAACTCAAGCAGGTATTTCGAATTCAGATAGTTTTGTACTTTCGGCACGAACAAAAAGTTATCTAGTCTCATATTATCACAAGCTGTCTTACCCGTTTAATCCACAAAACAGCAGACTTCCCACAATAAATAACCGTTAGCCGCTGACCAATAAAGTGACGCTTTTATCGAACATACTGTCGAATGCAAATCGCTCGAAAAAGCGACACGAGGCTTAGATTTTTCCCACGCACTGTGCATACATCCCAGTGAGAGTAAACGTCTGATAAATTGATTCTGTTCTTTCTAAGTAAATTATGCAGATTGTAGTTTGGTTGAATACAGTTTCTGTGAGCAAATAAATGAACTGTGTGTGTTGGATTAGGTGCGGTGATTGCAACGTTGTTTGCGGGGAAGAGATTAGTAGAAGACTCAAGTTATGCATCCGACCAAAACAGGCACGCACGGCTGTCACCAGAAACGTACTCCAGCCCATAAAGCCAAGAGAAGAGTCCGTGAAGTCACTGCATGAACGGTTGGACAGTCGCAGTGAACTGAATAACCCGGGCGATTAACAAGGGTGTGTATTTCCATCTAGGACGATGCTGTATTGTACCCTCTGTCATTTACAGTCGAAACGCAGGTATCAGCCTCAACTACAGCAGACCTTTAAACGCTGTGTGGGTTGGACTGAATACTACCGTCGGATACAATTTAACGAATTCGGCCAACAACTTCAGATTAAAACCACGTTGACCAGAACTGGACTAAGCTCATGTAAAATATTCTGTTTTGTTAATATGCTTTCGGTTACAATAGCATTAACAAAAGCCACCTGAAGTGAGTGAGGCCCAAACCATTTACCCTATTCCAAATGTCACGTTGTTCTCCAATTTTTGCTGCGAGTGTCAAACGATCACTTGCTGGATAAAGGCGAAAATATTAGTGGTGGAAACCACTCAAGATAAGCGGCTCTTTCTAGTGCTCAAATATGGCGAAAGTTGAACACATTTAAATGTGGCTCTTCTAGTATCAACACATGTCACTCTAAGCATAAACTGATCATCACTCAAAATTGATCGCAGCCATCGCATTCCTGTGGATTTTCCTCTCAGTTCCTCGCGAAAACAAAATCTAAGCTGGAGTTTCGCCTCTGTTAGGGCTCTTCGATGGTAGACAACTTATTTCCAATTTGAAACTACGTAATTTGTTGAGCTTGTTGGGTGATCTTTTGACTACAGACTAGTGGCAGTTGCTTTCGGCTGATAAAAGTTGAACATCGCCCGTAAATAGTTGCAGCTATCAATTTACCAAATGTTTTCAAGCCAGACCCTTTCGAAAAGACGCATCATGATCGAGATTCACTCTTGTTGGAACTTGTCAGTAATGTTGGTCTATGTGACCGCCGAACGTTGGATATGTCGGTGTGTAGTACTCAACTGAACAGCTGTGAAGTGAACGGATGGTTCTCAAAGGTTTCTGGTAGAACATGCATATATACCGAGTAGCAGTTTATAATCTTGGTGGTATCTGAGGAGAGTAAATACGTAATTCGTTAACGTCCAACTTTATCTTTGTTCCCGGGCACAACTTTGGGCTACCAAACGCAAAACTGTTATACAAATGAGAAAAAGCTCACTAGGCTGAACGCTGAACAAAAACCTACGCTTTACTTAGTACATTTCTTCTAAATTGATGTAAATTAAGTTGTCACCATTCTACTTGCTTCCCAGCAGAACGAGTGTAGAATACAAAACGTTCGTAGGTTGAATGAACCTGCTGTGATCTACAGGCAAGTCTTGATGTGATGCGCTATCGTCCGTTTGTTTCATTAACTATTTCCCCTAGGACTAGTAAATGAATGCACCAATCCTTCCACACAATTCAGATTTCCATCAGCAGAATAGTTGGACAACTCTTATTTTAGTATGATTTAACACAGAATGCGTACCGTTTTTGTAATTTCGCTCTTCTACTCGAATTAATTCATCATCACGTTACTGCACCTCAGTTGACGTTCACAGACTATAATGTTAATCTAATCAGCCCTATTGCGTTCCTAATACATGTGGTTTAGTTATCTCTAACTGTGTTTTCTGACGCAGTTGAACCCAAGATACACACTAGGAAGTGACCCACAAGACACGTCCATTGTTGCACCAATCGCACTACACATTGTGCTAAAAGCCTGTTTCTCGACACGCTCAAACCATTCAGCTGCATTGAGAACGATGAATAGGTGGCTTCCTATTTTGAAGACAGTTCACCAAATATATGGGTGGTCGGTCCTCTACCCAGGCAGTCATTATACAACTTTTTGGGTACGACACTTTCAAGGGGGTTGAAAAACCTCTAACATCTAGGTTGAGCAGGCGACACATTTATACACTTGGTAAAACTTGCACAGTTGTACGTCATGATATTTCGGCCAACTTGATCATCGGCAATCATTCCATGAAAAACAACTTAACCTTTTTTAGACTAAACAGCAAGTTTATTATGTGATCTCAGAGGCACAAAATAGCTAGGAATTGTTGTCCGTGTTTGATCCTATTCTTTGAAAAACCAATAAAAACTCAGTTTTTATTTGCATGCATTTGATTCTTGTCTTCTTTGGATTTAAGCTAGAATTTTTTTAAGGTATTCTAAGCGACCCCTGATTAATATAGTGCAAAAGGAGTGCAAATGTAAATTAAAGTAAATCAGAAGTGAACACCATCATCCTACTAACGAAACACTGAAAGCACCTTGTTAGAAAACACACTAACAGATCGTGGAATTATTGATCAGTAGTGGAAGATTTTGATTTTTACGTAAACTGAACATCACCCGCAATTGATCGCAGTTCAGCACTACTCAAAAGAGTGTGTGTGTAGGCGTTTACATATGAGAACACAGCCGTGCCTAAGATGTGATCATTGGCTTAATGGCCAACACGGTTGCCCCACGAAAGCATGGCCGGAGTTCTAGTCCCGGCCGTGAAAAGGATATACACTGCTGACGAGCTCTAATGAGAGTGAAACTCGGGGCTAGTGTCCTTTTCGTAAGGGGCTGATTGGAAAGTCTATAGGAATGCAGCAGTTGTGATCAATTGCGTGTGATGTTCAGTTTATATGGCTCCTCAAATTATGCGCCTCAGCAGCCGGTGAAGATAATGGACAATTATAATATTCCAAATCTGAACGGTTACGTTCGAGGTTTTTGAAGATTCGTCTGGTTACATTTATCGGTTGGCAGTTTGTTTGTATCAGCTTTCTAAGACTGATTTAGCAGTGTTTGCATTGCGTGAATTCCGCCGGTTTGATCCGTGCGAGTCAGAGCCGGTCACTTCAAGTATTCGAAAAAGTAGCGTAATTTCAGAGAAATTTTTCAAGCTGCGTGTGCAGATGGATCAATGCGCAGTTGGCGACTGTGTGAACGACCGGCTAATTCAGTATGTGTACTTGTGTGTGTGTGGGAGTAAAATGAGCGCTGACTTGCGAAAGGGAGGCCGCATATCTACACCTTGGCCTGGTAATTCGACACCTTTTTCGAGATTGAACAGGAATATGTGCACATTTGACTCCGTCGATGTGTACAAATTGCGTGGTGACTAAGTGTCGTCAGACTTTTTAATCATTCGGCTTTGTGCCTTGTAAATCTCGAGAATATTTATGAAGAGCGATTATGTTTGTCTATTCGCTGAGCTAGGTGGGAAAACTGATGATTACAATAAAATATGAAAACCTGTAAAACAATCACTCTTTTTTAAACGCCAAATTCACAAAACCATTTACGCATTTACCCTCAGAGTATCTTGTATTCAATACTTGCTTTGGGTCAACTGAAACATTTCTGGCTTGTTCACACTACACTACCTAGGATGGAAACGACTGCGACTTGCATTCAGGATCCCACTCGTAACCTCAAGTTTCACAGTTACTAATCATTAGAAAACTTACATACCTCAGAAGCTATCTGTAAGAGACAAGTGTATATAATTACTTGAGGTATATGAAACATAAGTGTCAACCTCGTTCGCGGTGGAAACAAATGACAGTGCATGGTAAACAACAAAACCGGTCAAGCCTTTCTTGCTGAATATGTGAAGGATTAATTTAGTACGTAGTAACGCAATAACTGTGGTAGTTTTCGATTAGAAAGATGAAGTTACTAAGTCTATCAGTAAGAATAATGTGTACGATTGCAGTTTTCCATAGCCGTCACAACGATTAAGGGAATTCGATGCACCATCTGTAACTGTATGCACCACTGCACTATGCAGATGCCACAATGTGCCCCCAAATTTACTGTGGAGGAAGCTGCACCGATGAAAACAAACCAAGAACACATTTTCAGAGCATTTGTGGTCAGAGTGAGGAAGAACAAAATACGGGAATTCCCGAATGCAACCTTGTTTCATCAAATGAAATTATCTATCGGTTTTCAGTTGTCAGGTTTCATGAAACGCAAAATGTAGTTCATCAGCTTGTTAACCAATACGGCGAACAAAAAGGCGCGTATAAAGTGGACCAGGAATGTACGCGAAATTCGTTCAAAGTAGATGGCTCATAATTCTCTTAAACAAGAAAACGCTGCTTGAAATGATTCAAGTAACTGTGTTAACACAAACAAGAAGTTAGTTGTGTAAATTTCTCATTCAGAAAACATCACTGATTCTATTTGTCTCGGAGTAAGACCTCACATTCATTCTGGAGCAGACAGGTTCATTTGTGAGACAACAGATAACGTAGGGCTTATTGTCATACGAAGGGGGTAGGTTATCTTTCTCTTCCTAGGCTACCAGGCGGAGTGAAATTTAAAAGTCCCACCGAGGCTAATGAAAAGTCTACACTGACGTCCTCTGACTGCACGATAAAGTTCAATTCAAGCCTGACTGTGGTTAGTCTGTTGAAAGGCAAATCTTTACATCAGGTTGAAAGAAGCGTTCAGAAGAGTTTGTACCGGACAACCTAACCCGTCCAAACGTGTTTAAGTATGACCACTATTAACAACACTGGCCGTACGAGTTGGACTCAAATGGACTTGTATTAGCTTTCCTCAATACCTTTTTTAAAAACTATCGACTTCTAACGACCAAAAGTGACCAAAGCACTTAACACCGTTCCAAACGCAAATCACTCGACTCCAGAAATGAGCATGTGTCAAGTGATACTCGTGTGACCGTGGTCACAATTCACGTAGTCCAACAACCACATCCTCCAACACAGGGTTGAAGTGTGTCCAATTACTTGGTTTTGTAATTCACTCTGATCAGCTCAGAAATATCGAGAATACGTCTCATGAACCTACCAAAATCCAGTATGACAAGCGAAACTGTGACCCGAGTAAGTTCAATAGGAAACTAAAGTCTTGTTCGTGACTTTAGCCAATTTGATTGAACCATAATCACCATTTTTAGCAGGTAACTTCGAGATATTGTGAGACAGTCTTTACTGTTATCTCTTGCTTGTCACGCGTTAAATAAACAAGTTGAACATCTTTCCCAGTTGATTATCACTCACATTTGATCGCAGCGTTCGCATTCAGAAGGAGTTTGCAGCCAGCCTGTTTCGAAAAGAAGCATTAGACTGGAGTTTCGCTCTGATTAGAGCTCATCAGTAGTGCATATGCTTGCCACGGCCGGGATTTGAACTCCGGCCATTCGAATGATGAGGCAACCGTGTTAACCACTGCGCCATTGACCTCCCATTAGGCACGACCGAATCATCAAATGTGAACGCTCAACCACTCTGGCTTGTGAGCAATGATCAGGTTGCCCGATCGTCTCGAGAGCAGACACAGTTACTGCCTGTTAACTCCAATCGATAACCCCGCGATTAAGACTTCCAGGGCAGGTCAAACTTATTGCTCACAAGCGAAATTAGTTGAGCGTTCAGACATGATCATTTGATCATGCCCAGTTTGAGGTCAGTGGCGCATTGGTCAACAAGAGTGTTTCATGAAGGAGTGGCTGGAATTCTGATAATGGCTCGAGCAAGGGTCCACACTACTGACGAGTTCTGATTGGAACAAAACTCCAGTCTATTGCTTCTTTTCGAAAGAGGCTGGCTGGAAAGTCTATCTGAACGCGAAGGCTGCGATCAAATGTGAGTGATTTTTAACTTGAAACTAACCAAATCTCCGAATGCCCATCAGTAAACAAACAAGTCGCCAACTTTCGCCAATGTACCAACAACTGGGTATAATCAGCGAACCGGGATCCCGATTTATGGTTACACTGCCCACGCGTAAGTAACATGTGAGCTCTGAACAGTTCCTAGGCACTTACAGCACACTACGTGCCAGTGATTTCTGATTAAAACTCTTGCTGTTATATTTTCCTTCCAACCGATCAATTGTATATTTTATATCCCTATCAGCAGTGTCTGTGACAACATGAATGTTTGTTACACGGTGTATGTTTAGAAGTGCCGAAAAAATTTGTGATTGTGGGTCAAACGGTCATGATTCGGTGGTGCATATCTTCTAAATGACGCAGAGGGCAACATGGGTGCTTATCGAAACGTTTACGTGAGTTCAAATATTCATCATGATAAAGACAGGGGCTACCAAGATTGAAACTTGAACCTACACCCCTTCCCACCATAGTTCTTTCAAATTCAATCTATGTTCGTTAGCTTACCACGCAGTTTCTCAAATATATCAGCAGGTTCGCCCTCAGCCCTGTTTCATAACGAACCGGTTGATTTTGGTGAGTATCGCCCAGTCATCTCGCTAACTGGCTTGTTTGTCTGACAACCGTCACTGTCCACCTTACCAGCGAAACAGATGGATTCAGACAGCCTGCCATTCATCAAGACAAATGGAGAACCGCCGGATCTTCTTGTGGAATCAAACAGTGTTCCGACAGACCGGAGTAAGGTTTGGATAAAGAATTTGGTTAAAGAATTTATTGTGGTGCTTTCCGGGAGGCACCAACATCAACGTGAAAACTATGGTCAGTTAGTAGCGGCGTCCAAATTAAGATTATATAATTATTTCACCTTACTCATCAGTAATCAAATTTAAATGCGATGAACCAACTAAACATCAGGAATGGCCAGATAAAGGTGGTGCGCAGTCAGCGGTCAGCGCAGTTATGTTAGTAATCGCCACTACATAAGCATCATGATTGTTCTCTTGACTAGTTAGAGATCATAACGACCAGTGCCCACCAGAAATTTACAACAACACAGACCGACACTGCCTTCTGGAAACTTCTGACGCTGGAATCACTATCATTTCTGTGATATCCCATTCCAGATATGTTTTAAGATTACGTTTACTCATATTCACCCTTTGTTTCTTGCGAGATTCTAAATACTGAGTTGCCTAATGATTTCATTAGCGCCGAAGAGAGGCATAGATTGTGATGTTAACACTTTGGTTACTCTGAGCAATAACGGACGTGAAACATGCGGGTTGTATACAATAGACAACTAGAGACAAACGGGATGCTGTCACGCACACACTCAAACCAAGTATTATATCACCAACGCCACAGCAACCCAGTGGGTTACGTTAGCCGTTTCTCGTGTCAATATTGTCAGCTAGTGAAGTCTGGTCAACACAACTCCCTTAAAATTCAGCAGCTTTGGCTTCTGAGTGCGTAACACTACTACGAATGATCTAAATGCAATTTGGCGATCTATTATCATGAGATGTCTAGCAGTTGATGATGTGGGATTACGAGCAACGGTTTCGTCAATCCCATAATGTTGTGTCACCAGTTGTTTTAACCATTTCGGAAATGGCCTGTCACGTGCTGAGACAGTTGTCAGTCTGTTCTGCCTACGTTAACGTCACTTCAATTTAAAGTGAACTGCTAGTGTGAAGGACAGAAGAGTTAAACAAACTGCGTTCGCCATTATGCAGAGCAGATTCTCTTGTGACTTGAACTAAGCGCAACTAGGCAACCATATAACTGCAGGATAGAGAAGACTTCAGCCTGTGCCCGATGTTGTTTGTCACGTGGTCCTCTGCAAATTGCAGAATTATCTTTCTTTTGAGCTGTCTGAGCTGACTCATTGCAAGTGCACGTGGGCTTACGAAACATCAACAACTCACACTGACACGAGGCAGTCGTCAACGCAGAGATTATCCTTCAATGCTCTTTTCGTCAAGTCGAAATTAGCACAGGACAGAAAGGATGCAACTTCAGACGGATGCGCTCTCATCCGATACTTGGTAGAGTACACGGTTAAATCACCATCCACCCACCAAAGGAGACGGAACGCTTCGCTATCATTCCTAAGTATTCTTAGTTGTGAGAAAAACTCCCTGAATATCTGAAGCAACAGCGACAGGTTCTGTACAAAACTTAGTTAACGCACCTACTAGGTTATAGGTCATGCATAGACCTTGGTAGAGTCTGTCGTTTAATAAGTGACCATAGAGCTTTACCGGACGATCGAAGACAACGCGTCATTTGCTTGATCTTTCAGATTTCACAAGGGAATGACACAGTAGACACCACCGCCTGGAGTCATCTGGCTAATGCTGGTGTTTACGGACCTCTCCATGTAACCTTTGTCAATATGGTTGTCAATGTTAGCTCTATATCGCAAACGTAAGGTTTCGTCTCACAGGAAACTTCTGCCCAGGCATGACAACCCTCTTGATGTCATTGGATGTTTATGTGACAGACAAGCCGGACATTCTGGCTCCGTGTGACATTTACACTCATAAACCCACTTTGTGCAAAGTGGAGACATCATGGGACAGCGTTCCTCATAAGCATGGGTTCCAACAATACCCCTGTAAAAAAAGAACAGAAATAAACGTGAGCCCAAGACCCAGTAAGACATGCACACGACTTACACAAACGAAAATCAAAATGACTTCAACAGCACGCTGTGTTACACTTATCCCTCACAAACTTCCTCTGTCGACTAGCCTCGCCGATCTATGTATGATCAACAAGGCTACAAGATATTCTTGTGATAGGGACGGTTCTGGGTTGTTGTCCAACAGCCCAAGTTCAACGTTTGGAAGTGCCAAGCTTGCGCATAGGGAAGCTAGTGCAGAGCTTACTTCCTAACGCGAGGAGATCGTCACCGGATCTGCCATGAGTAGTCATCGGATCCAGGCGCGCCCCACAGTCGTCAGCACATTTAAGAACGTGAGATTTCTGTTCAGTTCTATCATGATTGTGTTGAACCAAGAACGCGGAGGGTACAATGGTTATTTATTCGGAAGACCAAATTGTGGGTTATATGTTTCAGAAGGACAACAAACAAGAACATTCGTCGGAGTACGACACTGGTCCCAGAAGGTCATCGTTGCCAAGGGCGCCACTGCTTAGTTCATTCATGTACCAGGAACCGTTTCATGCCACGCTGAACTTTAATGTCCGTTTTTGTATATTTCCCGTGTTGCAACCCTTGACTCAGTAAGCTGGTTCATCCACGATATAATATGACGAGTGATAGGGAATCGGGTTCTGTTCCTTGATGTAATTAACACGGCAATGTTGGTCTCGAAAATACGCGGCGGTCCGTGTTAATTGCGCCCAAGACAAACCAAAAGACCGGTGCAAAAAGCAACTTTGTTCGGCCCCGAAACGTGTGCGACAAAGAGAAAAACTGCGTACTATTAATAGCGGGCATAGTGACCAACAAACATTCTCGAATCAGAAAACCGAAGGACAGACATAAAAAATATAGTTAAGGTCACTAAACCACCAATGAGCGTAGCGGAATAAAGGTCAGACAGGTAAAAAACTAGTGGAGGTCACCTCTCGAATGTTCACGACATTTCCGCTTATTATGATTGGATAGGATCGTCTTCTCGAGGAAGGAGGCGGTTTTGGACGGAAAAACTGGGTTTCTCTAACACCTCCCCTTGAGGACCGTTGAGTTCAGTCATAAGACTGCTTCCGTGCATCGACTTGAATGGGCTTGACTGGTTTGCCGCATCTGTTTATCCATCGTCTCCACCTCACGAGATAATTGGGCTCAGCGTGCTGGGATTGTGACGTCGGTTCTGACGACTGGTCGCCTTTGGTAGGGCGTTCTTTCCTCTTCAAGTCGAATGCGTCCAATAATAGATTGAGTTGTGCGGTTGGTCCTACCGGGCCGCACCGTGCATTTCCGCGGTTTCAGCGAATCTGGTTTGCGTGCTGCACACATGTGGCTTCGCTGACTTTCACCTCAAAAAGGACTGAACCTTTCCAACGGACGATTACTCCTCTCTTCCAGTTCATCGGTCCATGAAACAGGCGTACAAGCACTGGCTCGTGAACTATCGTGCGCGAGCTCCGCGTTTTCGATTGCACTGTCTTTCCATTTCCACATTGCGTCCTCCCCTCCTGTTTGAAAGCGGAAGCATGATATCAAAGACAGTTCTAAGTTTTCTATTGAACATGCATTCCACCGGCGACTTGCCATCTGGAACGTTTGGATTTGGGGTTGTCCGATAATTGGTTAAAGAGGTCTGTACAACATGACTTGGGGGACTTTCTCCTCTAGCTTTCAGCAATGCTCGTTTCAAGGTGTCGGCAAACCTTTCAGTTTGTCCGTTCGACTGAGGATGGTAAACTGGGGATCGCATGTGCTGGATGCCTAACCGTTGGCAGTAGCTTTCGAAGATGGAAGATGTGAACTGAGAGCAGTTGTTTGTGACCACCGTCTCTGGCAGCCTGAAATAACTGAAGAGTTCCGATAGCTTCTGTATAGTGCTGTCCGTATTCGGCTCTCGTGGGTTATGAACTTCCGGCCACTTGGTGTAGGCGTCGACAATGACCGAATACGTTTACCCATTGAGGGGTCTAGCGAAATCCATGTGGAGCCTCTGCAAAGGTCTTTGGGCTGATGGTAAAGTGTGTGGTTCACATTTCACGGGGTTTCACGCAGCCATACAACACAATGTACATTTTTGGCAGTGCTTCTCAATTTGCTTGTCCATTCGTGGCCAGTAGGCAAAACTGCGCGCCAAAGACTTCATTCGGTTGGTCTCTGGGTGTCCAGTGTGGAATTTCTTGAGCACCTGCCGTTGAAGGGCTTCCGGAACTGCTACTCTTTCGGCAAACATGATGCAACCGTCCACGATCGCAAGGGCCTCTTGACGATGGAAGTATTCCCGTAAGTCACCACTGAGGTCTGTGCATGGCCACGTTGTGCGGATGAACGTCATTACTTGCCTCAAAATTGGATCCATTTTGGTGGCCTCCTTGATCATTTCCGCCGTCACTGGAAGTGCTCGAACAGCATCGCTGAGGATGCGATGTACATCGGATACAATGTTGATCGCTGCGATTATTGTCTATTCGTCTTTCGGTGCTTGTGATCCGATGAGTTTGGATAAAGCATCAGCTTGGCCAAAGCTAGTTGTGTGACGGTACTGTATCGTGAAGTCGTAGGCAAGAAACATTGTTGCCCATCTTTGCAAGCGACTGGCCGTGTAAACCGGGATTCCTTTCTTTGAGCCGAACACCGCAAGCAACGATTTGTGTTCCGTTAACAAAGAGAAATGTCACCCGTACAACATTTCATGAAACTTCCTCACTGCAAAGATTATTGCCAGGACCTCCTTCTCGATCTAACTGTAATTTCGCTAAGGGAGTGTAAGCGACCATGATGCATGCGCGATTGCCTTTTCTTTTCCATCTGGGAACGTATGTTATATCAAAGCGCCTATTCCGTGGTTAGATGCGTCTTCAGCCACGACAAGTGGTAACGTTGGATCGTAGTGCGTAAGCAGAAGGTCTGAGGTCAACAGGGTTTCGATGCGATTGAAGGATTGTTGACATTCTTTCGACCACTCCCACGCGGCACCCTTGGTGAGCAAACGGTTCATTGGCGTTCGAATTCGGTGGAGTTCCGGGAGGAAGGAACTGTAATGACTGACCAGCCCCAGGAAAGACCGTAGAGTTGGCACGCCCGTTGGAGGTGGCATCCTCTGTATGGCTTCTACACTGGCCGGGTCAGATCGTCGACCATCTTTGTCCACAATGAATCCGAGGTATTTGATGCTGGGCATTCCAGAGCTGCATTTGTCGTCACTAAGCCGGAAACCATACTCACCCAAACGAGTAAGAGTTTAGTCTAGCCTCTGCTCCAGATCCTCTGCATTGTGGCCCATGACTATGATGTCGTCTAGGTAGGCAGCCGCACCGGGAATATCTGTGAGCATCGTATCCAACACCTGTTGGAAGATGGCTGGCACTGTCTTTACACAGAATGGCAGCCGGTTGAATCGGTAAAGTCCTTTGTGGGTGTTAACTGTTAACAATTCCTTGGATCCTTCAGCAACTTATAATTGTAAATAAGCCTTAGCAAGCCCAAGCTTTGCGGAACATTTCCCGCCATTCAGCTTCGTGAAGAGATCCTCCAGTGTCGGAAAGGGATACTGATGCGTCTCGAGGGCGTCATTCAGACCTGTGGAGTAGTCTGCACAAGGTCGTACTGTTCCATTTGCCTTTTTGACCACGACGATAGGAGCCGCCCATGCTGAATAGTTCACCGGTTCGATGACTCCAGTTTGCTGAAGACGTTCCAGTTATTGCTCGACAGTTGCCAGCGCACCATAAGGTACTGGACGCTTGGGTGAAAATACCGGCTTCGCTCCAGGAAGGAGAGATGAAACTGCCTTCATTTTGGTGCAGCAGCCGAGTTCTTCTGCGAACACATCCAAGTGCCTCTGCTGGAGAGCATTTGTGAGTTGAGAGTTGACTGCTGGAGACATTGTGGGCTTCTGCTGAGCTTGAGTCCAGTATTGACGCAAGAGTTACTTATCACCAAAAGATAATGACGCCAATAAAAAGCATGCATGTATAACACGTAATTAGTAGTGTGACATATATAAACGAATAATGAGCTAGATAACCAAGTGTTTGAACTTATCAAAATCCTGCTAGTTCTGTACACATGATTGTTGCAGAACACTGCTTGAATATGCGGAGACTTGTGGGGAAGTTTCAGAGAGCAGGGTTGATGTCAGTATAATCCTTGACTCGTAATTCCTTTGCTGTATGAACCAGTACGAGCCTCGGAGCCAAAATCCTTTCGGTGTCACTGTGTACCACTTAGTTCATGTCCTCCAATACAGGCATCACGCTGTTGTGTTAGGTGTCTCAAACCTCCACTTGTTTTTACATGTCGGAGGGCCTGGCGGCTTTTGGTTTGATCGTGAAAATGACCAATGACAGGTCCCTTGCAGGTTTAATGAGTTCTGTGATCTCGACCTGTCTCGGAAGTCCTAATCGCGGGGTTATCGATTGGAGTTAACAGGACAGTTACTGCCTATCCTCTCGAGACGATCGGACAACCTGATCATTGCTCACAAGCCAGAGTGGTTGAGCGTTCACATTTGATCATTCGGTCGTGCCTAATGTGAGGTGAATGGCGCAGTGGTTAACACGGTTGCCTCATGATTGGAATGTCCGGAGTTCAAATCCCGGCCGTGGCAAGGATATGCACTACTGATGAGCTCTAATGAGAGCGAAACTCGAGTCTAGTGCTTCTTTTCGAAAGAGGCTGGCTGGAAAGTCTATCTGAATGCGAACGCTGCGATCAAATGTGAGTGATAATCAACTTGAAAATGACAGGTCCACCAAGAGTGATATAAGTTGTGCATGTGTGTGGAGGGGGAGTGGGTGAGAGAGGATTGTACAGGCACCTGTGGTGTCGACGTGATTCGGATGGTCCACCGTGCCAGGTACATCCCGAATGAACACGTCTGTTTGACGAGGTCACTTTGCGTTTCGGATTGTAGGGTGAAAAGGTCGCGGGACATCGGACCACGTTGAGGTAACACATACGAAGTGTCGATGCGGTAATTAGCGCGGACAAACGGAATGTGTCAGTTATGACTGTCCTGTCAAAAGTGACATCTACACCAGTTAAAGATTTGGAGTAATGGTCTGTCAAATAGGTGCAGTTTGTCGATCCAATCCAATCCAAGGAGGTTAAGGCCAGGATTGCGGGTCACGTAGCAGGTACCTCGATTGACGATCCGTTAGGGACTGCAATGCACTGGACTTCGCCAATGATGGGCAATCGACCGCCGGTAGCGCTTTGAGCAAGCTGGGTCGTTGAGGACATTGTAAGATTACCAATCAGGTGTCACGTTCTGTCAGGGACTAAAGTAATGTCAGATGCTATATCGATCTGCCGTTGATGGAGACGGACACGTACTTTCTTCGCGTTACGTGGTCGTCATTTCTTGCTGCCAGAACGACCTGAGCTCTTGGAAAGCGGGGTCTGTGTGGCTTGCGGGAGTTCTGATTAAGCCGGCGCTGACGCTTCTTAAAACGGCAGTAGTCCTCCTTGTGGCCTTGACGGGAGCAGTGGGTGCATCGGTGCTGTTTGAACGGACAACATCGGACATAATGCCATCCACTGCATTGCCAACACGGTGTGGAAGGTTTTCTTTGGTTGTCGCGTTCTGACTTTGGTGTAACCTTGAATGGGACATGTGATGACACCGTGTGGACCTTTGAGTGAAGGCTGTGCTCAGTCATAGCGGTGTCATTCTTCAGGTTCACTAGGCGTTGGCATTCGGCAGTGATATCCTGTAGGGTGATGTCGGGACATTGTTCTGTATCTGTCAAAATCCGTGTTCTGATATCTGCATCACTTGCTGATTGGAGGCCACAAACAAAAACTAGACATTTGAATTAATCTTCAGTCATTGTGCGAAGCTTGAACTGTTCGCACTCCCGATTGACTGTTCTAGCGTACGTCACCCAGTCATCATCATCTGACTTCACGAGCTTCAGGCACTGGTAGCGTGTGTTAAACAGGGATGACTGGTAGCCAAAGATTTGTGATAGCGTCTGGGTAGTTTCGTCAGAGCTCAAATCCCTCGGGTTTTTCAGTAATATAAAGTTGACGTGCCGTTCATGTTCCGAGGTACCCAGTTTACGGAGCAGCAGCCTCAACTTCCGAGCATCGTCAGCGTCTCCCAGTTCCACCTAGAAAACGTCCTCATACTTTTTAAACCAAGACTCGAACGTAGCACCGATTGCAGGATCAAAGTGAAACTTATTGATAGAGTTGAGTAGAGATTCTGTTGCAGGTTTGAAAGATTCGTTAGATCTTACTATTGGTTGCTGAAAACTCAGTTTCTGCGTCAGAGTTTCAATCAGTTTTAGCTGCGCCTGTTCAGAATGTTTCTGCTCATGTTAAAAGAGGTTTTACATCTGCTCTAACGTTATTGACATCGTGAGTTCTTCCGTTGCCAAATGTTGTAACCCTTGACTCGGTACGCTGGTTCGTCCATGATATAATAAGACGATTGATAGGAAATCGGGTTCTGTTCCTTGATGTAACTAACACGGCAATCTTGGTTCCGAAAATAGCGGCGGTCCGTGTTAATTGCGCCCAAGACAAACCAAAAGACCGGTGCAAAAAGCAACTTTGTTCGGCCCCGAAACGTGCGCGACAAGGAAAGGCAACAACAAAAATAGTTAAGGTCACTAAGCCACCAATGAGCGCAGCGGAATAAAGGTCAGACAGGTAAAAAACTAGTGGAGGTCACCTCTCGAATGTTCACGACATTTCCGCTTATTATGGTTGGATAGGATTGTCTTCTCGGGGAAGGGGGTGGTTTTGGACGGAAGAACTGGGTTTCTCTAAAATCCCGCGGCTGACTCGTCAGAATCCATGTTCTTGCCCAGCTACTAAATAGTAGTGGCGGGAGCAGTATAGTGCGATCGCTGGTTCTTACTACAACTGTTCTCTGATTCAGCATGTCCATTACGTGTGTACCCATCCCCGTCAGCTGCCATCACGACTAACCCAGTCCCTTCAGCTTTTGCTTTTGCTCACACCTCAAGTCACTTCAGTGTGAATCTATGTTGAACGCTCCTACAACTGTAACCACTAACACGGGAATTGCAGCATGAGATACTCAATATCATCTTTGACTTAGACGATTGGATTCAACTGACCGTTTAGAATAGGATGCTTGTTGGGATTGGCAGGCATCTTTAGGAGTTGAACAGAGTGAGGATCAGTGCTTAGTATTGTACGATCCTCCAGGACGCTGAGCGACAGATCCCAAATAATCAAAACTAAACTCGACCACAATGCCGTGGTACTGTTGAAGAAACCGTCAGTGAATAAGGAGAAAAAAATCAATAGTTCCGATCGACAGATCGTGTCCAGAAAATGGTTTACAGTTTAGTGCTGAATGGGCGAAGTATGAATTATACTCACGTAATGTGAGAATCGTACTCAACAGAGTTCTTCCGAACAGTCAAGAGGTCCAAGACAACGAAATGGTGATGCACGCACCAATCAAGCAAAGTGCAGTAATGGGCAACTGGCCGTTCACACAACTATCAAATTGACACGATAAGATAAAAACATCTGGGTCAGGGTCCAAATAGCTGTCAAAAGCAGAAGACGTGTAGTATGCACGGTAAAACACTTGGGGAGGATATGGTTGGGTCAACTTCTCACATCACGCGCGTGCACAAACGGTTGCACATTTCAGTGCTCTGACACTTTTGTTCATAACTTTGTGTTATCTCATCGGACCTAGACAATTTGGATATTTTTGTGTTCCTCTCGTCGTGCCCTATCGGAATATACGAATTTCGCGTTCATACTGTGACGGGTTCTCAACTTAGCATTTTGAAGCACGGCGCACGGAACTTCAGCCGCGGACAAAATTTTGTGTTTTTGAAGAAATTCTGTCGATTTTGCTATCAGTGGATAGCCCTTCATTTTTTGCGTCTAGTGGTGCAAAGCATTCAGTTGTGCATCCATCAGTACTGGAGTTATTGCTTGTTAACACGTTCGTCCATCACATCAGCTTCAAATGTCCAGCGTCTCACCAATCCCGCCACACTCGATCGATAGAGCGAGCGTCCTCAGCAAGCCTGCTAAGCCGTGCGGTCGTACCACCAGATCATCCAACCGCGCCGTGAAACTTGCCCCTCCACTAGCGCCAGTAGCGATGACGCATGCAGCCGACATGTCCACCCAGCGTGACCTATGTGCAGCTTGTCGCCAAGCCGTGAGTCCAAAAGTACTTTCAGTCATGTGTCGCCTATGTAAACTACGTGTGCATGCTGCTTGTGATGCGACCTTAACCCAGGCCAGTATTGAATTGCTGAATAGCGATAGCCACCCTGCAGTCTGTTATCACTGTGCAAAGTGTAGATCAGCAGATTCAGGAAGCAGTAGAAGCAGGTTGGAGGACAGAATGGGGTTTTTGGAAGCAAAGTTGAGTAAACTTCAGGAGCAGGTTCACCCACTGATTCATGACTTGGCCATTAAACCAAGCTGTGCCACGAATGCGGAGATATCAACAACAAATCTCCAATATTATATGATGAACTCCCAATCTGATAACAATCCTCCAACGTCTCAAGAAGATAAAGCTAAGTCAGTTTATGGTTCACCCACCGAAGCCACCCAGAACAGACATAAACATGTAACAGAGTCACTTGGGAATAAGTTTGTCACGAAGTCGCGTTACGAACTCAGTGTAATCTGTACCAACATCAAAGAACCGAGTGAATCATTATTGCAAAATAGGCATAAATACGATATGGAAGAGTGGTTGAAGTTGTGTAAACGAATGCAGTTGAAACCTGTTGAACCAGTATCACTGACACGATTAAGCCGATCACCGAATTCATTACATAAAGACAAACCAAGACTCCTCAAAGTTACTGTTAGGACTGAGAAAGACTTGGAGCGTATATTGCTGTCAGCATTTCTACTCCAGAAAGGGTCTGAAAATAGTGAAAGGATTTTCGCTGATGTACCTTGGTGGGAAAGGTCTCGCAAACCTGGGATACAAGCTAGCATTAATGGTGCTGAAGGTCGAAGCCTAATTATTCTAGGTGTCCCGGAGACTGATGAAACAACCGATAAAAAGGTGAGAAACAAACACGATTTTCTTCAATGGAAATTCCTTAGCGATACACTTAAAACGGACGATGTGGCTGTGGTTGACACGTTCCGGATCCCCAAATCACCAAAGTATATGGGGAGTGGTCCTAAACCGCTAAAGCTCACTCTACTCCGAAGTGAAATGCTCGACATAGTGAAAACGCAGTGGCAACGTTATCGAAACTTGCTTCCTAGAGAGCTAAGGATAAGTTCATCTACACGTTTCAAAGGACCGGCAGATGCTGACGAAGTCAATGCAAAAGAACCGGTAGAACAGTGTGAAAGAACAGTTCCAGCAAAAAACGATCAACCGCCGACTCTTCCGGAGTCGGCATCGTTGTAAACACTCCATCCGCACGTCCCCACTTGCATTGCCCTTCATTGTTATCAAAGACAACGATCAAATGTCTCTACACGAACGCGCAATGCTTGACTAATAAGTTAGCCGAATTAGTCGAACTATGTAGAAAACAATTACCACATTTGATTGCCGTAACCGAGACCTGGTTCCAACCACATATATCTGACAATGAACTCGAAATCAGAGGGATGTCTCTCCTTCGTCGTGATCGCATAGTCAGAGGAGGGGGAGTGGCAATTTACTATAACCAACAACTTTTGTGCCGGGAGGTCACTGATGGTGACCTGATGCTGCAAGATACTCTATGGTGCTCAGTAAAAATGGTATCAGGAGCAGACTGCATAGTGGGCGTGATTTATCGACCACCGTCAGCACAGGAATCATACAATTCTAGCTTACTGGAGAAAATTCGCCTGGTGTCTTCTAGATATCGGACCAGAGTGCTAATTATGGGTGACTTCAATCTACCAAACTTACTGAAAAGTCAGATACACCCAGTAAACTCCCTTGACAGTAACTTCCAAGAACTGATGCACGATCTACCCCTTTATAACCATGTCTCGAACAACACTCGTTTTAGAGGAACAGATACGCCCTCCATCTTGGATCTCGTACTAACAGGTGAAGAAAATGTGGTTGAAGACATGATCTACGAAACTCCACTGGGATTAAGCGACCATCTGGTACTTGTTTTCGATTATGTGTGCAACGCGGAAAGGTCGAGCGACACACACAAAACGATAAGAAAGGTAGATTTCGTAAAACTATCAAATGCCCTTCATAACATTACAGACTGGAGTCCGGAAAGTAGCGACGTGCATCAGCATTGGTCTAGACTGATAGGGAGACTTCGGAATGAAATAGAATTGCATTCATACTATGTCCCGAAGAAACCAAGAAAAGGTTTTCAATTCCAAGTAAGGAGCCGAACACGGAAATGGATAGCGGTACGAAATGCTGCATGGGGAGACCATCAAAGGCACGTCACACCAGAATCTTGGGAAAAATATCGACTACTAAGAAATAAAGTCACCAAACTCGTCAAAGAAGATAAACAGGAACACCAAACACAAATAATAAGGAAAATGGAACAAAACCCAAAGCTCCTTTACCAAATTGTTAACAATCAGTCAAAAGTAAAACCTGGAGTTTCACCGTTACAAACTTCTGAAGGTACAACTGCCACTGCATCCGCAGCTGCTGAAGAACTGGCAAACTTTTATTCCACAGTCTTTTGTCCCAAAGAATGTGTAACTCTTAGTCTGCATCCGCTTCTTTCACCCACCGACACACTTCAAGACATGACTGTGAACGCGGAGAGTGTACTTCTCATACTCCTCGGTTTGAATACGAAAAAATCCCCTGGAGCTGACGAAATAACGCCGCTCATTCTTAAGCAATGTGCTCGCTCCTTGTATACATCTCTCACAGATCTGTTTAATCTGTCACTAAACTGCAGTATGGTCCCCATGGACTGGAAGTGTGGCACAATCACTCCAATTTTCAAAGGAGGGGATCGCTCAGATGTGTCCAACTACAGACCTGTTACACTATTACCAGTGATCTCCAAAGTGCTTGAACGACTAGTGGCGAATAAGCTTACCAAACATCTTGAAGGAAATAACATACTCTCTATTGCACAACATGGTTTCAGAAAGAGTCACTCCTGCCTCTCTAACCTCCTCCTAACTCTCGATGACTGGACGCTGGCTATAGACAACGGCAATCCCATCCATGCTTGCTACCTGGATATGTCCAAAGCCTTCGACCGTGTTAACCATAGCATACTTTTACAGAAGCTAAAACAACACGGTGTCACGGGTAAACTATTGGCTTGGTTAGAGAACTACCTGATGGACCGTGTTATTCAAGTCAGAGTCGACGGTGCTTTATCGAAGCCAGTTGCGGTCACAAGTGGAGTACCTCAAGGATCGGTTCTTGGGCCAACCCTCTTTCTAATCTACGCTAACGACATACCAAACCTTGTTCGATGTAAAATTATCTTATTTGCAGATGATATCAAGTTATGGGCGAGTATACACACCTCCGAAGACTGTGTACTTTTGCAGGAGGACCTCAACGCACTATATGATTGGTCATTGAGAAACAAATTACCCTTCAATTTTCAAAAATGCAAAATGCTCAACATAGGAAAATGTGTTGAATTCACCTACACACTGGGTCCGCATCGTCTTGCATGGACTACTGACGAAAAGGACTTGGGTGTTTGGATTAGTAGCAGCTTGAAGACCTCATTACAGTGTACTGCTGTCTACAAGCGGACTTCAAAAATCCTGGCACTGTTGAAACGGATCTTCGGTAGATTCACAAGACAGACGCTGCCCAGTATACTCAACACGTATATCAGACCAACGATGGAATATGCTGTCCAAGTCTGGTCACCATGGCTTCAAAAGGATATAGTTCTGCTACAGCGAATATACCACCGAGCTACCAAGTTGGTGACTGGACTCCAGAGCAAACCATATGAGGAGAGGATTGAAAGTCTTAAGTTGTTTGACTTCTGCTATCGCCGCATCAGAGGCGATTTGATCCTTACATACAACATATTACACACACCGAACCACCCGCTCCAAAAACTGTTTGTCCGGCGAGAACCGCGAATTAGCAGGACTCACGATTATTTGCTAGCAGTACCGCACTCGCGAGGGAACAGCCGGAGGTACTTCTTTGCAGTCCGCGTGTGTTTCGCCTGGAATTCTCTACCCCAAGATGTCGCTCACTCACCCAACTTAAATATTTTCAAAACTAATCTAGACTCATTTTTATCTACACAACCAAATATCGAACCCCCACACAGTGCTTAAATTGTGTAAAAAAAACTCTCAGACGCATTCTTGTTTTTCATTGTACGCACATCACATACTTCCATCTTGTGGTAATTGTAAAGCTGATTGCTTCTTATACCATTAAAACCTTGAATTACCTTGAATTACCTTGAATATTTGAGCTTGCAAGGTGGTTGCCGACAGATGTTACCTGTTTTTAACTTCCATCTGTGTCAATTCTGTCAACTCTGTTCTCGCACTCTTATTTGGTCAATCTGACTTACGCGTCCAGAATAGAGTATGCATTAAAAACGAATTTTGTCGTCCTCTTAACGACTCAATTCATTCTCCAAATCAGATGTTGAATATTTGTGGACTACCCTGTGTGGGCTGTTCTCTTTTGAACTAAACATAAGGGGAAGCAAATGTGTGATTCATCTCGCACTGATATCACTCACTGTTAAGTTTCGGTACAACGGAAATGCTAATCGTAATGTGAAGTAAAAATCTCGGCAATGGGAAGTAGCTGTACTCCAATTTGCAACTCGTTTGTTCGTAGCAACCCATTGGATTTGAGCATGAAGGTGGTATAACCTTGGTTTTCACTTCCTCTTATTTCTTTTTACTAACTATCCTCCTTGTGTAGTAGAATGTTAAGGGATGGTTTACGGTTGTTGATGTGCTTCTGCTGTTGCTTACTATAATGTTGGAACCCCATATTTCGTCCAAATGAATTGTAAATTGCTAGTTTGTTAGCCATAGCTACCATTTGGTTTTAGGCCTTAAGCGATCGTGTTTGGTTTTCATACAGGATGGCAAGCTCAGATTCCAGAAGGGTCCCTAAAGGGTTGCATTGCTGCAGTGCGCTCGAGGTCCGCGAGGGTGACAACGGCTAGACTGTTAATGCTGTGCGAAAGCCTGCCTTATATGGGTGGCTAGGCGGACATTCACGGTGCAACAGCGAGGCGGGGCTGTGACTATCAAAACAGGGTTGCATATAGTCTGACTCACCTGGCTCGTCTCCGCGGTGTGTGCACATGGAACACACGAAACGTGCGGACATCGACAATGCAGCCTGGGCCGAAGACGTTGACCAAGCAATCGGCTATCAGTGCGGCGTGAATCTGGTCCACATGGCCCTAGTGATCTGCGTGCAAGGTCAGTTTCAGAGCTAGGATCGCGGTGACAAAATCCGGAGACCCAATGGGCACGTAGCCTAACCGAGCCGTGAGAGCGAACGGGCACAGCGCACCGCTGAAATCACAACCAACTTAGCGGTAGAACGCGGATCATCCGACTTTTCACTTTTGATAAAAACGTCATCAGTGAAAACCCCCATAGGTATAATCGTTTATAAACTAGAACACTTCTATCTGAAGATGCTGTAGGAGATTACTTTACCGTCGCTGGGGCAATTGGGAGGACTCTACCACGTTTGACTTTAACAGGATGGTGCAGCACCATATTATGCACTATGTGATTGTAAGTAAGTCGTTCAGACATTCGGACGGCGATGGTTTAAAGGGAGCCAGTTATTGCTCAATTGGATTTTTTATCTCGGGCTATGCCAAAAGAGGAGACTAGAGAGAACGTCCACAAACATAAGAGGAACTCAAAATGGTACTAATCTGGGAGCACAGCGTAATCTCTGAGGCCTTTCTGCAACGTGTGCTGTCAATATGCCTAAAGGGAATGCTTATGCGTAAGCCAAACCGAGGAGGATAATTTGAGTATCTGTTGTGAATTTATGGTTCGTATACTAATGCTGTTTTGATATGTTTGAGTGGCGCTAATGTCGACTCGTCAGTGGGACAGCAAGGCCATAATGAAAATTAACAGGTTCGCCTACTCTGCAGAACTCTGCTTCCGTGAAGTACCCTATTAGCTCACCTGTAGTGAGGTTTAATTTTAGTACTTACGTGTACTAAGTTAGTTCTTCCTAGGTATACGCAACAAATATCAGACGCGAATTGAGAGAGGCTCAAAATAAATTATACGATAATTACACTGGGTCTCGACTAGCGCCAAGTGACTTTGATACACGAAAAGAACAAGGAAGGCTAAGGATCCGACGGTAGAGCGCGCGAAAAAGTCGGAAGTTTCGTGTAGCGCCGTTGGCGCGCACAGGCCAACAAGCATGCAAACAAACAAGCACGATCGCATACAACAAACAGACGTCAGACAAAGATTCTCAAGATTCTATGTTTAACGTGAGCTAGGATTTTGAAGAGAATTTTACACATCGTACAACAGGCAGACTGAGGATATCTCCAGGTCACGACGCATTAATTCCTCATTCAGGGACCTGCGTTAAAACGACGTAATATATATTTTTAAAACCGTTTAGCCTACAGGTAGGATCTTTTTGTGCGATATGTACAAAAGGCTTTTTACTAAAGCTCCAAACGGCACCGGCAAGCGTGCAGCAAGAATATGTGGCCAGTTCTAGCTAACGAAACCCAGTACTATCTATACGCTGCGTATGGATCATTCGCAAAATCTAAAAAATGGTCCCCGTATCCACAGCTGTCTTCTTTAAGTGATGCACTGGTCGTGGTCCACAGGCGTGATCTGGCTTCAACGTGATAATTAGTTCAATCTGACAGGCACATTACATTTCTCAGAATAATACAGATTTCCATGTGACAGTTCATTTCAATCTCGGTCATAGTTTTGCACGAGCTGTCCACGCCGATCTCGATAACAGCAAAATGTGCTCATCACGGCATCTATATGTGGATAAAATGGGCAAATAAGACATGTTGATAGGAAACGGAACGACACAGATCAGTGACAAGGTCACAGAAGAGGGAAAAGGCTAGTCGCCGATTTGTATTTTGGCTACACGGCTACAAAACGTCACGTCACAACGCATAAATGAAACGAAAAACATAAAAACAGCGTCACGTACCTCAGATTTTATGGAAAAATTGTCAGTTCTCGATCAGTCTTCTAGTCATTTGTATATCTGCACTGTTCGTGAATTCTGCATTATGTTACACATCGTGCGATGAAATGATTATCGTGATAGCACAATCCGTGAGGGGAATATCATATTTTACTTGGTCCATTGACACTCATCCGCGCATACTGGTTCCCAGTCCAGCATTACCTTCCAACCACTGGAACGGTTACGGAGATGTGTGTGAATTGCCAAGTTTTATCACTCGTGGGCCGTGGTGGCCGAAACACTGGGTCGATGGGGCCGAGTAACTTTACTGGAAATGCGCGTACACCCCACCCTACCCACAGCCAGTTAGTTGGATTACGAATTCAGCAATGTGTTTTGCCCGTTCGTTTATCCGGTTCTGTTAGGAGGCTTTCCCGTTGAGTTACCCCTTTGGTATGGACTCCGGATTTTGTACTCAGGTCAATACTCCGGATTCGATAGGGTCGTATCGTGTTGTCACCTCCTTGTGAAAGCCCAGCGCAATGTTCGAGGCACACAATGGTGTTTCAACTGCATACTCATTGACCGTTAACCAATTGAATCATCGTCGATTGGTTTCAACAATACGTCTTCACTGAATGACCATAAATCTTGGTAGGTCAGAGTTACCTATGCATGACATCACAATTACGTTGCATTTCACTGCATTACGTTTCAGTAGCTACAGTAAATAAGGTGTTACTTGTGCGACCTTAAAAGATTTCAGTGACTGCTGCTCTAGCCGCATGGCCAAAATGGTCTTCGTTTCGCTTGAAATCTTAATAAAATTGCGGGGCCTAACCACGTGATCATGTGCATCCCGTTACTGGGCCACCATGTTCACTGAACGGTTTATTACTTGCCTAATCTTGTTCACCTACCAGATAAGGACAGTTTGGTGTTAATGGAGTAGTGTGAAAATACTACGCCAGAGTGTATGAAGACATAAATGATAAGTTACTTAGTTCCAAGTCTCTTCTTGTTTGCTTTGCATATTCACAAATATCCTAACGCATCTTGGAGCAGGTGTTGTGTCTGTATTCGGACGCAATCAACATCAAACCATACTCGGGAAAAGCAAACACTACATTCTAACATTTACAAGCGGCAGCGTCATTTTCAAGTGTGCGATCGATGAAGGGATGACAAATCAGAATGTAGCTTGAGCCTTAGCACGAGGTGGGCCGCACAGGCGATCCTGTCGCGCACGCGTCACTGCCGCGCCCCAACGAAAGCGGGTCAAAACCTTAGCGTGTGGCTGTGTCCAACGCCGAACTGATCGGCATTGTTGCGTTGGCGCGTCGCGTGCACACGGCGTAGATTTGGTGGTGTTTGCGACTGTTTGCATCAGTGGTATGTAGGGCTGTCTACGATTGACCTATCGGCCGGCTGTAAGCTTGTACGCTCCCGATCAGCATGCCCGAGCCACTCCAATCGGTCTTGACAGTGCCGGTTGGCCTTTGCTCGTTTGCCGCTCTTTCAAGCGGACGAATGTCCCAGGCTGCATTACTGATGCTAATTTTCTGTAGGTTGACTGGTGGGCACTACGACGTTCCAGCCGACCGGGATTATTAGTTTCCAGGATTGAGTGCGCAACATTCAACCTCGCTCGTAGTAGCTGGCCGAGCATTAGCTCTCCTGGTGCTTTGTCGGTTGTCCTATGATGCGAGGTTCTATGGGTATGGCTTCGATCCCTACGTTATCCCAGAGCATACCGGAAAGCCGCGATGTTTGTATGCTGTTTCGGTGAACGGTTTAAACGTCCTACCATCCCATTAGCAGTTGGGTCATACGATACCGCAAGGGCATGCTTACTGTTGTACAGCTGGAGAAAACGGTCACACTCGCGGCTAGTGAATTGTGGTTTATCATCCGGTAAAATTTCGTCTGGTAGCAAGAAGCGGGTGAACAGGTGCTCCAACCATCGTTTGAGGCAGGCAGTAGACAAGTGACCACATAGATTAACTCCAGGCCATTTGCTGCAAAAACGTGATAACCAAGCGTTTTTTTATATTGAAGGGCGGAAGTGAATGGGCCCATGATCTCAACGACAATCTCGGACTACCGCTTCAATGGGTAGAAAATAGGTTGTACTGGTACATCAGGTAGCTTGAAACCTTTATGAGCTTCTGACAAATGACGGAATTACAGACGGATTCTTCTCTCATCGTTAATATTCTTGGCCACCCGCTTCGTCCTGACTGATCCTGGCTGTCCCTCGTATGCAACTGTTACAATCCAAGGACTAGGTTCGGATGAGGCTGATTTCTGTCAAGTTATTATTGTTCTCACTTGCCGATTGATGCTCCTGTTTGTTGATGGCTGGTAGCTCACGAAATTGATTAAAGAAATCATGAAATCCTCTTCTTCCTTACGGTTAGCTACATCTAATGAAAGTCACGAAAGTCCGTCAACAGCTTGACTTTCGCAGCCTGAGCGGAATTTAGCGTGAACTTCGTAATTTAATGGCTTCGCTTACCAGCGGTTTATTCTCAACAGTTTGAGTTCGTTAGCTCTTCTGCTTAGTCGGGTAGTGAGTGCAGCATGATCTCTGTATAAAATGTGAACAGACGTCCGAGTACGCAAAGGTGCTATTTCTCAGAAACCGAAACGCAGGCGGGGGCTTCCATTTCGCAAGCGGACAATTCCATAGGTGAACGTTTTTGGGAAGCGTATACGATCAATTTTCCTTGACCATTTTGCATCTGTGAATGGAGTGCTTCTAAGTCAACATTTGAAGCTTCCGTAGAAACGAACACAGAGCATCTCTCGTCAAAAATTGTCATAACAGGAGTGAACACACTGAGACTTTCTGTCACACCGGACGCTGATTTCCGTTAAAAAGGAGTTTTCTCTTTCGTCAACGCACGCAATGGTTCCGCTAAAATGCCAGTCTGGTGGATAGCGTGGATTACATGAATACCTACCTAAGAAGTGCTTAATTTCCGATGCATTCTTTGGAGGGGCCTCTCGGATGACTCCAGTGTTCCCAACTTTTATCGGATTCTATCCGTAGATATTGTGTGTCTAAAAATGCGACTTCGAGACCATCAAATTTGCACTTTAAAAGTTTCGATCGGAGATCGAGTTTCTGCAACCGTTGTAAATGTTGTGTTCATCACTAGTAGAGCCAATTACACAGATTTCTTCTACACAAGCCTCTTGCTCAAAAGATCAGCTAGTGAGTGGTTCGTGAACTTTGACCAAGCAGCTGGTGTTTAACTAAAGGTTGTTGGCGGAAATTTGCACTGGAAAATTCCAGCAGCTCTTAGGAATTTTGTGGGATTCCTGGATTTTGGCGGGGAAGAAGGCTTTCCTTAAATCGAACTTTGAGAAGAAACAAGCGCCAGCCAGCTTGATGAGCAGCTCATCCGCCGTTAAGATTATGAAGTTATCCACCACAATTCAACTATCTGGCGCTTTCAGGTCATTGCACATTCGCTGCTCACCGTCCTTTTTAACACCAGGACCATAGAGTGAACCCATTTGGGACCGTTGATTTGCTCTATCAAGTCGTTTGAAACCATTTCCTCTATGACAGCAGTCACTTGTTCTCGCTAGGCCAGAGGAATCTGGCGAGGTTGTGTTATACAGAACGGTTTTCTCCTCATTCGAAGCGTACCCGACGGGCAGTAAACAATACTCAAACAAAAGCTTCTTTGAAAAGGTAGGTGTATGTATTTTCCACGGTTGATGTGTTGATCGCCACAATCCTGATTGCACTCTGACCGAGTAGAGCTCGGTTGTTCAAAAGAGCCATATATACGTCAGCAGTAGGCGATGTCGATTCGAGGTATACATCCACAACAGTGAAGCCTTGAATGTGAATATACAAATTTGAGTAACCGTTAACCTTACTGGTTGAGGGTTATAATGGCAAATAACTTAAATTCCTTTCATAGAAACTTGAGAAATATATTGATGTAGGAGACGTAGGATCCAAATTCATATCATTAACTCTCCTATACCGGTGTGTACAAATAGCCACCTTTTGTTTGTCCGGCGATGGGAGCTTAGACTCAAGAAACACGTGCTGTTGTTTCACAGTTTTAGTAGAATTGTTTACCGAATGTGTTTTGCCAATAATAATGCTGAGTCATCATCAGGGCTACCTTGCGCTACTTGACGGATTCCGTAGCGTCGAGCAAAATGTCCTCACTTGCCGCAGCTTTTGCAGTCGAGCTTATGGGCTGGACATGTCTGACAGTCTGCTACATACCGGCTACTGCCACAACGACAACACGTTGGAGAAGTTGTCGACGGTGTGGGAAAGGAACACTGTATTTTGCTGATGTCAAGACTGTAGGATTTTGCAGTGAACGCTCTGGAGTGTTCAATTGCTGACGACTTAATCCTGGTAAGGCTAACAGCTCGATCTCAAGATAACTTCGTTGTATCCCTAGCAAGTAGTGTCTCACGGTTGCGATTATCTTTTAGTCTCGTGATAAATTGTTAGATCAGCTTATTATTTGGGATACTCGAATATTCACTTTGTCGGATTGCTCGGGTAAGACTGAATATAAACTGTTCTAAAGATTCCAGGGCGTCTAGTTTCAACTGGCAAAACTTGAACCTTTCTGTATTCGCCCTACAACCCCATGGTCGATCGAGCGAAGCCAGAGCATCATTTAACGAATTTTCTGACTGCAGTTCAAAAGCGTCGAAGTGACGTTCTTCATTGCCTAGCAAATGATGATGCATCTTCGAATTCTGGCTTCCATTGTAAGTAGTATCAGTCGATGGAGAACCCAAGTAATTGGTAAATGTAGTTTTCCACTTAGACCAATCACATTCAGTTGGCTGTTTGGCGGCATCATACTAATAAGGTTCCGGAGTTTACAGATTGGAAACCATCGGAGAGGTTCACTTTCTGTGACGCCTGCTTTTTGTCTCTATTCGGACGCAATGAACAGTAAACCATACAGACAATAACAGAACTAATGTAAACACGTGAATCAGGAAAAGCACATACAGTATTCCAACATTTGCAAGCGGCAGCGTCATTTTCAAGTGCGTAGATGAATAAGCTGTTGATCGATGAAGGGACGACAAATCAGAACACAGCTTGATTCCTAGCACGAGTGTGGGGCGCAGAGGCGGTCATGACGCGTATATAACTGTGATATTTACACAAACTGATGGCACGACACAAGTATCAATCAGTCAACGATCCCGTTCAACATGGACTTGAAGTACAACATCAGTCTTGGATGAGATATTGATTGTATCTTTTTATCATTCTCCGACCACCAGGGTCTTCGTGCGGTCTCGAATCAATTATTTTTCTGCTTAGGACTCCACAAATACTGCCGATATCAGCTAGCGATAAATTAGGATATCCTTACTACTGACTTGCTTCCGTTCTTGTATACTTATATACAACGGATGGTAGATGTATACTGCTATCAGTTCTACGAGGTCTTTTCCTTAATACTTGCACGAAAAATGTAAGGTCAAGATGGGTTAGGTAAGACGAATTCCCTAGGACCGATTAATACAAAGAAGCTATAAGAGGTTGCCTCATACCGTGAGATGTTAAATTTGTGAGCCGACAGTGGTTGGGACTCGACTGGTTTTGCGCCAACAAGCTTTGGGAGATCCGCCATCCACAATACGGCCACACCAGGACACCATGAGTTATTCATATCAAGGAACGGAAAAATTGATAGCTCAGCTTTAACTAGTTCAGGCAAACCTAAAGTTGAGACACGATGTTGGTGATAACCTGTAAGCTTTGTCACAACGTTCTCTCTTGTTTTCCTTGTCTTGTTAGCAACATTTCAAATATGCTTAGTGGGATCATAACGCGCGCTGGCTTACCTGGTATTTCTAACAGATGGACACGAATGAACAGATATCACATGATTTCACAGTTGTGTTGACTGCTTCAGCCAACCAGTTGGTTCAATACGAAAACACACGATGACCAGGATAACGTGGGAAAATGTGAATATCGAGCTGCTTGACTTTTCTTACGAGCCAGAAAGCATTTTGGGGATGAAATAGTGTGGTTAAAGCATGCATTGCCATAGCTATGTGATAAGTGAAACAGTGATCACATAACTGATATGCATTAATTAGTGAGTTAGATGATGCCACCAATTCGAGTGGGATGTAGACGAGTAAATTAGTTGTCCCGGATATCATAACAACCTTCCAATGCACCACACGAAGCCCTCAAAGTTCTTGCACATTTACAACATGCGAGCTTTTGTAAGAGTCCCGTCCAAGGCCTTATAAAAATTTTGACATATAAAACTGCATACATACACGGAGGTCGTTGACACCACATGTAGCTGATGCATAAGTGTACACAGCTGCACACCCAGAACGACCATTTTTAAAATAGAAGGCCATCCAACTGAACTGTACCCGAAAGCAGTGCCACAAACGATCAGCAAATTAGAGGCGCTATTCTGAATGATAATATGGGGGAATTCGTGAAAATTTATCTAGATTCAGAAAACATCGCAGCTTTGCAAGCAAAACTTAATTTCTGTGTTTGATCAACAGCCTATTTATAACCCACCATATATGAAAAAAAGTAACTAGGGTGGGTCAGAAATTCGATCAAAAAAGGTTACGGGTTGCACGTATGCTAGCAAATATGCAATCACCGTTCCAAATTGTCAGCTCCGTTGATTGCAGGCCTGGAGAGATAGAGTCCACACAAACTTCTTCCGAACGCACAGGCCACTGTTGCGTAATCGGATACTGATGGCCTTGACAACGGTCAACAGTCGGAATCTCACCGTTTCTAATCAATCTCTTTCCACGCGGTGGACAATCTGAAAGGCATCTTTCTTACTAACAGAATGATTAGAGTCTGTCAAATGAGCAACAATCGCACCTGAAACCGTTCTAGTTACACCACTGCTCCAACATGTAAAATGATGTTCACACACTCTACCAGATAACCACCTTGCAGTACAACCAATACATGATACTGGACACGAGCAAACAAATTAGCACACAAAATAAATGGTTGTGGAACATGGGAGTTTGTCCTTGAGGTGTGATATGATAACAGGTGAAGAAGGGAAGCTCACGCACAATTGAGCTACAAGCTAGGCTGTTCCGATTAACTTTCAGAGCATTCTTCAGATAACTATGAGCATTGAATCTCTCCTGAAAGGGAGACCCTCTAATCATCTTGTTAGTAAGAAAGGTACCATTCAGACAAGCAGAAAATTACAAGGCCTATTACATGGCGCATAGTGACCTGCGAATAGTATCGAGTCAGAAGATTGAAGGACAGTAACCAAAAATAGTAGTTAGGACCACTTAGCCACCAGTGAGTATGGCGGAATAGAGAGCGAACGGGTGAAACGTGGTGAAGGTTGCTGCTCAACTGTTCGATAAACTTTCGCTCACTCTGATTAGACAAAATCGTTTTCGTGAGGAAGGAAGGCGGTTTTGGACGAAAAAGTGGGATTCTCTTGCTTGGTTCCCACACAAACAGTGTCAATGTTCGCCGAAACACCGACGATCAAACATAAGGCATTCTCACGGAGGTTCATCCAATAGAACGGTGTGGTGAGTAAGTGTTTCATGTGTGTTGAATACTTGGAATGTAGCGTGAACAACACTAGAAGGATCAAACGATCGGAACTACATAAAAAATATTAC